>LPNX010427914.1:132534-147229 GCA_001517045.1 Pseudotsuga menziesii
CATCATGCACTAGCACACACTCAGAGTAGCAGTGAGGTGTGTGAGTTATGGCACAGGTGGATGGTCCACCTTCATCATTCCGCTTTGAGGATGCTGAGAGATTTGACCACAAGGTTGTCAGATTTCAACATAAAGTAGATGGTGTATGTAGAGGGTGTGCTTTGGGAAAGTACACTAAGACTACTTTTCCGAGCAGTGACAGGAGATTAGAGGAAATGTTGGATTTGATTCATTCAAACTTGTGTGGTCCCATGTCTTCTGCCTCATTGACAGGGTTTGAGTATTACATTACATTCATTGATGACTTTTCCAAGAAGACCTGGATCTACTTTCTGATAAGCAAGAAGTCAGAAGAGGTATTGCTTCAGTTCCAAGAGATCAAATCTCTCGTGAAGAACCAGACAGGGAAGAAGATCAAGGTGCTCAAATCAGACAATGTGGGTGAGTATAATTCCCATGCATTCAATGAGTTTTGTAGACATGAGGGTATCAGGAGCCAGTTGACAGTTCCCTACACTCCACAACATAATGAAGTGGTTGAGAGGAAGAACCATGCAATAGTGGGTGCAACTAGAGCCACGCTGCATGGTCAAAGTCTTCATTTATTCCTATGGGTAGAGGCCTATAGCACAACTGTTTTTGTACAGAATAGGAGTCTGCATCGTGCCATGGGGTGCAAAACCCCTGAGAAGATCTTCACCAGGAAGAAGCCTCAGATAGGCCACTTCTGCATTTTTGGATGCCCTACATATTTTCATGTCCCTTCTGAGAAGAGGACAAAGTTGGAGGCTATTGGAGAAAGGGGCATTTTAGTTAGCTATGATGAGACTTCGAAGGCTTTCCACATATACCTTCATACATAAAGGAAAGTTGTGGTGAGGGAGGTGAGATTTGAGGAGTAAGCCTTTCAAAAGTCTTGAGAGTCAAAAGAGGAGCAACAACAGATTACTACTCCCCATGTGACAACATCTCAGAGTTCAACAAGTCAGAGCACAGGGTCACAGGTGTAAGGGGTGACTGGGTCACAGCCTATAGGTTAATTAGTTTCAGGGATAAAGTATACAGGGACTTCTGGTACTGGGACAAGTTCACAGGTTTCACCTTCATGTGATTCGGGTACACATGGTTCAGGTTCATGTTCACCAGGTACAGGATCTCAGACCATAGGTACTTCTTCAAGAGGACATTCGTCTGATGAGAATGAAGGTGAGGGTCTGCCACAGGATGCTACTTCCAAAAAGAGAAAGCCAAGTTGGCTTAAGGAGCTTGTGAAGGAAGCATAGGAGTCTGTGTAGCAACCCAAGAGAGAGGTCAGAAAGAGCAAGGCACCAGAGAGATTTTTCAGTTATATGGCATAGGTGACCAGCTTGCATGAGTCTGAGCCTACTACTTATGAGGCATCTGCACATCAGGTTTGGTGAGATGCCATGATGGAAGAGTACAATTCCATCATGAAGAATGGTGTGTGGGAAGTGGTTCCGAGACCAGAGGGGAAGTCAGTTGTGACTTCCAAGTAGCTCTATAAAATCAAGCATGCTGCGAATGGCAGAATCGAAAAGTACAAAGCTCAATTTGTAGTGAGTGGGTTCTCACATGTAGGAGTTGATTATGATCAGACTTTTGCGTCGGTTGCTAGATTTTGTTCGATTAGAGCAGTGATCTCCATTGTTGCAAAGATGGGTTGGAAGATTCATCAAGTGGATGTGAAAACCACTTTCCTCAACGATCTTCTACAGGAGGAGGTATATATAGAGTAGCCATAGGGCTTTCAGATTTATGAGAGAGTCTCATGTATGCAGGCTAAAAAAGACCTTATATGGTCTGAAGCAAGCCCCTTGGGCTTGGTACTCGATGATTGATTAGTACCTGCTTTCGATTGGGTTTCAAAAAAGTGAGGCAAATCCCGACTTATACTTCATTATGGTTGGAGGTGTTCCACTCATTCTTCTGTTATATGTTGATGATTTGTTCATTACAGGAAGAGAGCACATGATTAAGGCATGCAAGAAAGATCTTGCTTCAAAGTTTGAGATAACAGACCTTGGGTTAATGCATTACTATTTAGGCATGGAGGTGTGGCAAGAGGATGGACATGTTTTCCTGGGGGAAGGAAAATATGTTGCAGATGTTCTGAAGAGATTTGGGATAGAGAAGTGCAGGCCCATGTCCACACCCATGATCACCATCTGGAAAAAGCTTCATGCTTCTGAGAGAGATTTGGTGGATCCTACTTTGTTTCGTTAGCTTATTGGTTCGTTGATGTATTTGGTCAACACCAAACCATATATGAGTTTTGCGGTGAACACTCTCAGACAGTTCATGGTGGATACTAAGAGAGTGCACTAGACAACCGCAAAACACATTTTGAGATACCTTGTTGGGATTGTAGACTATGGTCTGGACTACAGGAGGTTAGGTGGAGTGGGCTTGGTTGGTTTCACAGATTTAGATTGGGCAGGCAGTGCTTCAGACCAGAAGGGCACTTCCGGTTATTATTTCAGTTTGGGCTCAACAGTTGTGTCATGGTTCATCAGTCAGAAATAAAAGTTCATTGCTTTGAGTTCTGCAAACGCTGAGGACATGGCAGTCGTTAGGCTAGTTGCGAGGCATTGTGGCTTCGCAAGTTAATGGTAGACTTATTTGGTCAAGAGTTGAGGCTTACTCTTATTCATTGTGACAGCCAGAGTTGCATCAGGCTCTATGAGAATCCAATGTTTCATGATAGGGCAAAGCACATTGAGATCATATACCACTAACATTTCTACTGATGAGCAGGAAGTAAATATTCTCATTAAGTCTTTGGGAATAGGGAAGCACGGTCATTTCAGAGACAAGATAGGAGCGGTGAAAAACACTTTCCTCGATAAGAGGGAGTGTTGAAATTTTACCTAGGAATTGTTTGTCCATTCATTCCTTGGGGTGGACAAGGACACTTTAAAAAGTGGTCCCTAACTTAATTAAAAGGTGAGAATGGCTTTATTTAATAAAGTAGGCTTTTAATGTGAGTTTGAGTTTAATTATTTTTAAAGTGACTTTATGAGGATAAATGGTGGGTGTGCATTAAATTCTCATTTAATATTTTTAATTTTTTTTTTAATGAGGAAATGAGATGGGTCTTGGATCTCATTTAGTTGGCTTCTAATCTAAGCCATTGATTTGAAAATGGAAGGTACTCAAACAAAAAGGCTTGGGAAAGAATAACCTAATTCATTGTTCACATTCCAAAGAGAGTTTTTGGAGAGAGGAAGAGCAAGAGAGAAAAGAAAATCAGAGAGAAAACCCTTGCACAAATTCCAAAAAACAGGAAGAGATAGAAGGGCACGATTTTCTAGACAATTGTATCAACAGAATGGCACAAATTCCAATGCAGCCATACAACAATTAATGTAGAACATACAGGTTCGTACAACACAGAAATCGAGGTGAAGGGCACAATTTTTTAGGCAACCGTACAACACAGAAATCAAGGTGAAGGGCACAATTTTTTAGGCAACCGTACAACACAAATTTCGAGGCAAGTACAACATTTACTGTTATATGTAAAACAGAACGTACAAGCACAAATTTTGAGGCAACGTCCAGACACAAAAATCAAGGCGCCTGTACAATCACACATATGGCTCAAAATTTGAGGAATCCATACAGTAGTTTGTCAGTGGGTTTCTAACACGGTTTTCGAGATGAAAATGAGATAGGTATTGTTGTAATTTGTTGATTGAAGTTGTCTCTAAAGAAATAAAAATCTCTCTGAAGAATAGGTTTTCCCTATAGGGTTTTTCCTGGACCATTTTGGTCAAAATCTAAGTCTTTAAATTTTCATGTGTGTTGACTAGTATACTTTTTTGAGTAAAAAAAATAGGGCTGTCATAAATTTTCAGAGTTGAAAAAGTTTAAAAAAATCTCGTGTTTTTCAAGCTTACAATAAAATTTTAAATTTTAAATATACATGCATGATGGGGTTTGGGCATTAAACCATATGCAGTGGCTGAAACTGAAACTGAAACTGAAACCGGGTTTGGGTAACCAAAAAATTTCAATTTCAAGAGAAAAGCCTCATTTACACATTAAGTTTATAAATAATTCTTGATGATATTAAAACTAGATGTCCTTGGTGTGTGCGTGTGTGTGTATACACACCAAGGATGTCTAGTTTTAAGGATCATCAAGCGTTATGTATAAACATAATTTGTAATCTCTCTCTCTCTCTCTAGAGAGAGAGAGAGAGAGAGAGAGAGAGATGGTACAAACTATAAATAATGAGCTGGCACCTAACAACAACAATAATATAAACATAGCAATGTTATGGCCCAAGACCTAGAGGCTTAACAGTTATGATACATTTCAAGGAGCAATAATATAAACATAGCAATGTTATGGCCCAAGACCTAGAGGCTTAACAGTTATGATACATTTCAAGGAGAAATAGTAATTGCACAATCATCAATGGGAGAAATAGTAGGCACCATATCATTGCATGCCTTGGAAGGGATTTCCACCCTGTAAACCCTTACAATTGTTGGATACATCAAAAATCATAGGTTAAATGTCCTTGTAGACTTAAGTATTACCCAAAACTTCATCAATAAGAAATCAGCATGTCATCTCGATTGTTGTGTATGCAATGCCAAACATCCAAGAGATGGTGGTGAATGAAGGAATTACCTCGAGCAGAACAATGCCACAACGCCAACTTAGCATGGGAGAGATTATAACTTATCAACCCCTCCCCCCCCCCTTGTATGCCATTCTTATTGGAGGGGTAGGTGTGGTTCTAGGGGCATAATGACTTGGAACCTCTAGGCACAATTCTCATTAACTATGGTGAATTACTTACTAGGTTCTTTGGGAAGGACAAGAATACCAACTCAATGGCCTCAAGTCACCTCCCGCCCAAGCGATCACATAGAATGGAAAAGATCCTAAAGTGTGCTTGTGGAGTTCTTGCCAAGTGTTAATCTATCAAAGTCCAACCTGAAGCTAAAATTATTCATCAGAGTTGCTACATTCCTTGGAAAAGCATGATAATCTTTTCAAAAATTTCCAAGGGGATACCTCCATCTAGAGATCATGAGCACCAAATTGAACTCATGCATGGAGTACACCTCCCAACATAAGGCCTTACATATATATATGTATCATAAAAAAACAAGTTTGAAAAACTGGTTAAAACATATTGGGTGCAGTTATCATTAGAGCAAGCAAGAGTACCTTCTCAACTCCAATAGTGATGATGATAAGAAAGGATAATTCATGTTGGATGTGCCTAGGTTATTGAGATTTAAGTAAAATCAAGATTAAGGATAGATTTCCCATCCTTAATATTGATGAATTCTTAGATGAGCTTCATGGACAGCCTACTTTAGAAAGTTGGATACCATCAAAATTAGATTGATAGAATATGACAGTTCTAAAGAATCTTCTCGGACACATGGAAGACGACATCATTTTTTATGTCATGCCTTTTGGGTTGACCATTATTCCATATACTTTCCAAAGCTTCCTGAACACGACTTTTAGATCCTCTCTTCAAATTTTGTGCTTGTTTTCTTTCAAGATAAACTCATCTATAGCAAAACATGAAAACAACCTACAACATCTGCACAATCAACTCTATACAAAAGGGTCCAAATGTAATTTTGGTAAACAAGAAGTGAAACACTTGGGTTATATTGTTTCACACAAAGGGGGCAAGCTTGATCCTCAAAACATTAGGTCTATGATAGAGTGGATTATTCCCAAGAACATCAAGGGTCCTAGATATTTCTGGGTCTTGTGGGATAGTGCAGGAAATTTGCTAGGAATGTGTTTTCATTAAGAGTTTTTAGGAAAAAAACATGTTTTTTCCAAGTGAAGGACATGATTTGTTCCTTGCTATTAATTGCAAAGGGAAAAAGATCGGAAATTTTTCCAATTTTATACCCATTTTTTTTACACTAAAATGTTACATTACTGTCACAGTTTAGATGAGAATGGCATGAAAAGTAGGCAAGGCAAACACACGATGCGCATAGCCGTGATTTCAGGAATACGTCTTATTCTTGCAGCTCAGAAATATGACAGGATGGAGAATACAACAAATGTGTCCCCTGAAAGAAGAGAGTAAACTAAAGGTACACGGAATTCAGAATGTAAATGATTACAATAGAAGAGTGTAATTACCAAGCCAGTAACAGAGGCTTCATTATACAGTCTAAATGTGATCCCCTTGCATTGGGTCCACTCTATTGTTCCTCGTCCTTAATTCTTTTTAAGCTCTGAGTCAACCAGATAGCCGTCTCTCTTGATGAAACTATATCCTTTCCAAAAGGCTTGAGCACAACAGCAAGTTCTTCCAGTCTATGCTGCTGCAAAAGCTGTGCAGACAGCTCTAACAGACCTTCAAGAGCATCTGCTCGTTGACGATATGATCGTCCATCAAGTCCCTTCCCCTGATACTCTTCTTCTTTGTGAGGAACATTCTGTGAAGGTTGTGATATGGAATGGCTTGAGACATTTGTGCCTGATGGTGCATTCTTTACCTCCATGTCATCCTTTTTCATGTCTGGCAATGATATGGGAACATCCATCTCAACTCCATCCACTGTTGGCTGCTCCCCACCAATCCTAAAAGTGCTATGCCTAATCACATGTATGACATCATTGAAGGCAGGGCGTACATGTACAGGTGGCTTCTCATTGGTCTGAATGGTTCCCTTCTCCTGAGTTCTTCCATATTCCTCCTCATTTTCCTGATATAATGTTCTTGGCTGCTTACCATGGCTGGTAGGCGTTGAGCAAGTAGCAGAATAACAATCTTGCCTGGCTAAACATGATGAACAAGACTCATCCCTTCCACTGGCAGATGGAGAACAGCTGTGAAATTCTACGTGTGTCTTTGACTTTGATCCAGGAACTTCCTTGACTGGAAACTTGACATGATCCAGTGCTTTGGATTCACCAAAAGACGATGAAGAAATGTTGAATTCTGGCATAAAATCCAACCTTGGAGCATTTACAGACACATCAGGAGATTGATCATCATTGGTCACATGGTGAACTGATTCAGGACATGAATCTTGTTTATTGGTTGACATAAATGAGGGCATTCTTGTTGACGCTACACCATCACCATTGTTTGCACACATTCCCTGTTCTGTTCTAACAGAAATGCTATTGGAGAGCTTTGTTTGTACATCAGGAGGTACTTTAACATTAACAGTGGTAGGAAATACAAAGGAATTTGCACTCTGTACTTCACTATCACTTTGATTATCCTCTTGCCCTTTCTTGACAGAAGTAACATTAGTGATCTCCTGCAAATCAGAATTCCCTTGAACAGTTGTAACAGTGGAAAATGGGCACAACTGTAATAGATCACTCAAAGTCTCAGAAGGCACCTGACCATCTTTCTGCATCCCATCCTCAAAAATATTAGTTGTCGCACATCCTGAAGTAATGGGAGTCACAAGCGAATTTGCAGAACTAACTGGAAGGCAAGATTGTTGATACGGTATACAGGTTTCAGGGTGTAGGTTGTAATCTTTCTCTGCTTGTATGTGCAGATCTAACTGGCTTTGCACAACAGAGACAGTTTCATCTGTTGTATTGTTACCAGAAGTAAAAATCTGTCTCATCTTCTGAGAATGAGGAATTGAGTCATTTTCCTCCATTTGCATTGATACACCATCAGATGTCCTTGCTAAACCAGGGACTGCCTCTGAACATACAGAATTTATTACTGGGCAATATTGCCTGGCAACACTTTGATTTGGAGGTAATTGTATGTTACATTCTTCTCCTGATTGCAAAGACTTTGCAGTCAATTTCGTTTTCTGAGCATCAGTAACGTATTGGGATTTTCCATTAGCAAGTGTTGAATAAAGCTGATATGACAATTGTTGATATTCAGGGTGGACATGTTCTCCCTCTGTTGTAACATAGACATCATTACATATCACCCCTTGTGCATTGGATACTGCTTGAACAGTTGCACTATTAACAAGAGGAGAAGGCTGCCCAGATTGCCTCTGAGTCTGTACACAAGGAATAACATTGGCATTTGCAGAGATAGCATTATTACTCAAACTATTAGACACTGATTGAGATTCAGGAAGATGCATAAAGATGTCTTCTTTTGCTTGTGCAGGAACGTCATTAGGTATCATTCTTTGTAAATAGGGTATTTCATGGACATTTGCAGTGGTAGATACAGGGTAAGGTTCCCTCAAGACTTCATGATTGTTTGAAAGCTGTGGATCAGTTTCTGACCCTCTGTACATGAATGTTTCCTGTGGTAACCTGGGAGCAGAGGTGGCCCGAGAAATTGTCCTCTGATAGTCAGGAACTTCGAAAGTAGCTGCAGTGTCAACACGAGGACAATTCTGTTTTGTCA
The DNA here is from genome assembly GCA_001517045.1 of Pseudotsuga menziesii. Lineage (NCBI taxonomy): Eukaryota > Viridiplantae > Streptophyta > Pinopsida > Pinales > Pinaceae > Pseudotsuga > Pseudotsuga menziesii. The sequence goes on from LPNX010427914.1 coordinate 140,906, forward strand.
CTGTTTGAGACACTGGGGAGCAAGAGTTAATTTCTTGATCCCGCTTCACATTTCCATCGATACACAGCACCCTTTGAACATCAGGAACTTCTTGAACATCTAAACTTGGAGGTTTTAGACATGATTGCCTAGACACCTTTCTGGCTTCAGCATGGGGATCACAAGGTATTTCCTCATTCAAGACTTCATCCTTATCAGATGCTCCCTTAATTTCATTTTGTGGGCGAGAACCACGACTGTTTGGGGATGAAGCTCTTACAGGACCCAATGGTTTAGAGGAAATGGGAAATGAAGACCTTCGGGCTGGAGTAGCGGAGGGTGGAGGACGCTGCTTAATCTTTCCAGCAATTGCTCTTTCATCTGTAGCCTGCTGCATAGGGGATGTATGTTGATTTGTTTCATGTCTAGGTTTACTCCTCGGGGTGATCTCTGCAATAGGCAGCTATAACAGACAATAGGAGGGGAAGTTAAAATGAATGCCAAAAGTTATAAACAATAAAATACTTCTTTGAAAAAACAAAAATATTTCATTTTGGATGCCTTCAATTCAAATAAATAAAATGCTTTTTAATACTGGCTTACCACATGCTTCGAAAGAGATGCTGGCTGTGCCTTCTTAGAAGAATCCACATTTGCTTTTGGTAAAGCCCCAGCTTTGTCTGAATGAAACCTGGGGATAGCAGAAGGCACTGTTCGGCTTACACGGTTGCTTCTTAATGGGGAGGCATTTATTGGAACTTTTGCTTCCTCTTTTAAATTCGCTAACGGACTTTTCTCAGGTTTCAGCTGTTTGCCATCAAATTTAGGTCTATGTGGTATTTGCGATAATTTGGTCTCATCTTCTTCAGGTTTATTAGTGGTAGAAACACCTTGGATGTATGCCCCAGATGTTTTATTTCCTGAACTAGCAAATTCCCAAAGTTGGCCATCAGCCTCGCTGGAATCATTTAAATCGTCACTAGGAAGTGCATAGTCATTATTGGCTTCACACTCATAGGCCACATCTGTACTGCTTTTCCCATTTGCGCTGAAGCTATCCCTGTCACTGTTGGAATGGCTACTGCTCTGGCTTTCCTCCATGTTTTCTTGAACACGGCGTGCCTTACGAATTGGTCTATCAGGTGTTGTACAAACTACGAATCCAGCTTGAGCAGAACATTGAGCCACGTAAGGTTGCAGATGAGGATGCCTTAAAATTTCAGCAGCCTACAAGCACTACCATGATCAGTTGGAAGAGTGTTACCATTCAAAATTATAAAATTAGAAGGCCAGAAATAACAAACATTATGCAGTTTCCTAAATAGGTTTACCGTGGGTCTGTGTTCTGGATTTTTCCTCAGCATGCTTTTAATAAGACTTCTCCTACAGTCATTACACATCCATGATTCAGAAAATATCTCAATTAGTGCTACACTAGTAACCACATTTTAATTATTGTTAATCCATTTATTCTAGCATCTCAAAAATCTCTCTGAACAATCAGTTTTGGCTTATGTAAAACCTCATCTGACATGAAAATCTCCTTTCTAAATCCCAAATGTGATGAATTTCTAGTAGTAATTTATATCATCTATGTCCACAGTGCAAGCACAATTCTACCATATCTGCTAAATAGCAGCAAACTATGGCGCAATTTTAAAATTTAAGTTCAAATACATCAACGTTGATCTAAAATGGATGCATAGTAGATTATTAGGTACAATTGTTGAGCATTAATGGCCAACCATGCCTCCTCTAATGTGGTGTCCTATACTGCCTTTGTATGACTTCTATTGAGCAAGTTCACTGCAACGTGTACTCCTTGTGCCCAATAAACATTCGGTACTGCCATACACTGCAACATAACTCTTGACATCTCAGTAAACATTTTGTTTTGCCTCTCCACAACCCCATTTTATTGAGGAGTTTCTTATGCAAAATTTTGTCAATGAATACCTTCCTTTTTACAAAAAACATCAAATTCATTTGTACAGAATTCACCTCTATTGTCACATCAGAGGACTTTTACACTCCATCCAGACTCCTTTTCCATTCTACCTTGAAAACTATGACTTCAATAAATGCATCAATTTTCTTCTTCAGTAAATAAACCCATGTCTTCCTAAATAAATCATCTACAAAAAATAAGGACCCTGCACCTGATATTGTGGGTGTCTACATAGATTTGCAAATCCACAATGCAATAAATCCAACACTTACTTAGCCCCAAACTTTTTTTCCTTTAAATATTACTTTTTGTTTCTTTCATGTTAGACACCTAACAAATATCTTCCTTTGATTCCTGTACATTTGTAAATCATAACACCATTTTGCACTCTGTTAGTAAGGAAAGATACTTAACATTAGCATGCCCATATCTCCAATGCCACAATGAACTGTTGTTGTTGCTCCCAATTTGATTGCAAGTCACCAAAGCATGTGACTTTGCTACATCACCCATCACAAATCTGTAAAGGTTATGTTCCTTTATTACCAACACATGCATTTTCCATGTCTTCTTTTCCAACACAAAACTATTATCCCCTCCTCTAAAGATTAGATCCAAACGCGGTCTTTGTCTCAATATTTCACTTACAGAAAGAAGATTATTTTTCAAGCCTGGAATATAAAGAACATTCTTAACAATGAATATTAGCCCTGATTCAATCTGAATATTGCCACTTGCTTCCACAATGAATTTTGTCATCATCCAAAATAAATGTATCGATCCTCTACTTGTCCTAACAAACCAATCAGATCGATTGGTCATGTCTTTTGATGCTCCATAATGGAAATACTAAGCATATGACTTGCCTTTCATTTGAAAAGCAACAAAGGCTACAAACTCTTGCTCTTATTTTTCCTCTCTCTCCACAATGTTTGCCTGCATTTGGTTGAATTTTCCTTGGCACTACTTTAGCACATTAATAACATGCCATGTTCTTGGTTCTGCATTTACCTACACCTTTACCTGAATCGGTACTTGTAGATGCTCTTTCACCACTACTTGTTCCTCCTTGCTTCTGCTTGGTGTTTCCTTTATCTCATGTTGTAATAGCACTTTAAGCAGCACCACTACCACTGCTTCCAAACTATGTTTTTTGTTTCTCCTCCTCTAACAACTAAATAGGAAATGATGTTGTACAATAGATTTAGATGTTATGTTCTACAAATTTCTCAGATGATGGAGGGGTACCTTTTGGGGTAATTACAACCATATCTTCTTCATTTACTTCTCTCTTCATATGCCTAGTAGTTGATCCCTACTGTCTTTCAACTTCAACAACTCTTGAAAATTGACTCTTCTTCCTCCATTTGCATAGAAGAAAACATGCTTTTAAGGTAAAATGCTCTACCTTTATTTGACATTTCGTGCTTTTCATGTTGCTACTTCAATCCTTTGCATGTATCTTTTACATCCTGCACTTGAGGAGGCTTCATGTTTGTCATTGACATCTTGATGACCATAGTTGTTTCTCTGTTTCTTTAGTCATATTCTTCTTGTTCCATGACTACTTGGTTTGGTTGTACTTCATATTCCTCATCTAATTGTCTTGCAACTTTTTCAATCACCACTCGCAATAGACACTTGTACTAGAAAATGAAATCATTCATTGTTTCCATGTATTTAAATTATGCTCATTAAATTCCTATTTGGCTCCATCATAAAAGGGGAGTTTTGTCGGTTGTTGGAGATCAATTGAAGATATGGACAAGTGTTGATTTACTTGGGATTCATGATTTACTTGGGATTCATGATTGTTGGTGACATGGACTTTGGTTGTCCATATCTTCAATTGATCTCCAACAATCATGAATCCCAAGTAAATCAACACTTGTCATGCAAAATACTAATTCTTCATGTTTCACTGCAACTTGCCTTCTTTTAGAATTTCCAAATTCCAATACTTGCTTCAAATGGCCTAAGTGCTCCACCCATGTCTTGTCCTAGATGATTATGTTATCAAGCTAAAAAACCACAAAAGATTCAATCAAGGATCTAATCCCCTCATTCATAAGCCCCCTAAATGTTGTCGGTGCATTAGTAAGCCCAAAATGCATTATCAACCATTCACATAACTCTCCTTTGCTATTAAAAGGAGAGATCCAATTTTAAGATCCAACTTAGAAAAGTACTTTGCTCCTTACAGCCAAGGTTATCACAACTAAAATCAACCTATGAACTGGTCTACTAAAAAATACATAAAATATGCAAAGTTAATATATATATATATATATATATATATATATATATATGTATAGTCATGTACATCAATGTAAACCCAAACCATTAAACACCAAATATGTAAAGTTTGCTTGTTTTAGGATATGGGAAGGAAACAAGGGGGATTTCTTTTTTTGCCTTATTTTTTCATCCCCTCCCCCTGGGAACCATTGTTGGTCCCACCAATCTGAACTGATTGTGTTTACTTATGAACCAGTTGTCCTATTATGAACCACTTTGAACCATTCAACATTGAATCGGCTTCATGGTTCAGTTCAAAAACCAATTCAAGTGCTCATCAATCTGGACCAGTTCGAACTAGCTAGTTCCAAGCCACACTGATCAATCCTGGTAACATTGCTTGCATTTGATCCAACAAGTCATAAATCCTTCTCAAAGGATGTTGATTCTTAACTATCATCTTGTTGAACACGTGAAAATCAACACACATACGTCAAAATATCATCTTTGTTTATAACCAACATAATATGAGTTCTACAAGGTGGCACACAAAGTTTGATCACCCTTTGGTCTAACAACTCTCGTATTTGCTTCTTTATTTTCTCATTCTCCATAACAAAGGTTCAATATAAACAAAGATTTTTGGCAAGGGTGACTTGCAATAGAGTATCTCATGCTTGATTGGCGTCTTGGGAAATATTTCATTCTACATAAACTAATTCAAACTTACACAATACTTGGAAATGTTTCCAAGTTTCTGAAATGGGAACGTCTGGAAATGTGACCCCCCCCCCCAATGGGTACATCTAGAGAAATGCAATACATAAAAAATACAAAAATATAGATATATAGCCTTTTTAAATAACACATCTTGCAAGAAAATAAGCAATAAAAATAAGAATGATACACATAAATGACAATTTAGAAGGAATTCCATGTTTGTATTAACTCTCATTGATGATTATATAAATGGCACACAAATTTTGACCACCCTTTGGTCTAACAGCTCTCATATTTGCTTCTTTATTTTCTCATTCTCCATAACAAAGGTTCAATATAAACAAAGATTTTTGGCAAGGGTGACTTGCAATAGAGTATCTCTTGCTAGATTGGCATCTTGGGAAGTAACCCTTTTCATTCTACATAAACTAATTCAAACTTACACAAAACTTGGAAATGTTTCCAAGTTTCTGAAACGGGAACATCTAGAGAAATGTGATATATAAAAAATACAAAAATATAGATACATAGCTTTTTTCTAAATAACACATCTTGCAAGAAAATAAGAATGATACACATAAATGACACTTTAGAAGGAAATCCATGTCTATATTTTCTCTCATAGATGATTACATGATGCAAAATCCTATAGCTTGGTGGTCTTGACTAATGCCAATCCTGTTGAAATCAGCATCAGTAGGCATTCTCCAAGGTCTGAGGTCATAAGTGACCACCCTGAAGCTAGCCAGGGAGACTTGGAGATTAACCAGTTCTGTGAGTCATGGAAAAAGTCAAGGTGAACATACAAGCCTTGTGAGCCAAGACAAAAGTCAGAACGAAAGTGATAATGCCTTCGTAAGTCTTTTGAGGTCATAGCAAAAGTCAAGGCGAGCGAACAAGCCTTGTGAGCTACGCCAAAAGTCAAGACAGGAAGCCTTGTGAGCATTTCGCAAAAGCCAAGGCATCTAGCAAAAGTTAGGTTGAATGTAAAATTCCTATGAGCTAGAAACAAACAATCTTCCTTATGCAAATAAATGTATTGATCTAGTGCGTTGGCACGAATAAATTCATCCACCATGAATATGTCTCTTTGAGTCTAAGTCTTAAGTCGATGTTGAGAGCATCTTTCAGTTAAGTCATGACAAGTCGAGTTGTCTTCCCATGCTTTAGTCTCGTGGAGTTTTGAGTTAGTTAACTAAAGAAAATACGAGATCTAAATTAATTTACAATTAATTATTTTAGTTAACTAAAGTATTTTTAAGTTAGTTAACTAAAGAAAATTCCAGATCTAAATTAACTTTCAGTTATCTATTTTTAGTTAACTAAAGTACCTTTTCAGTTCACTGCCTAATCTATTTTTAGAACTCAAAGACTCTTTCAGTTGAGAACTGAAGTAACTTTCAGTTAACTGCCTAATCTATTTTTAGAACTCAAAGAAT
>LPNX010427914.1:154557-193333 GCA_001517045.1 Pseudotsuga menziesii
CCCTCGCCCTCCCCCCCAAATTTCGCTAAAATTTGGGGGTGGTCTCCACACATCCCCAATGTGTGTTTCCCCGCTCCCGCATCCCAGAAACTTGGGGGAACATTGAAGTTTTTGCACACTTAAATGTTTACAATTTATCTCTTAGTTAATAATATGTCCTTAGGTGATATTGACGTTTAGCATGAACCTGATATGAAATAATTAATAAAGTTTGTATTTCTATAGTTTATCTCCTATCAAAAACTGGCATGCCAAATGCATGGACGCTACTTTATTTCCATATAGAACCAAGTTGAGTCAAATACATAAGAAACAACTCTATATATAATCTCCTACAAAATAGAGAAGGCAGGGATGATCAATAAACTACAACATTTGACATATTACAAGATTTTGCATGTTTAAATGCTTACAACTGATCACTTAGTTAATAATAAATGTGTCTTTAACTGATATTGACTTTTACCATGAACCTGGTTTGAAATGTTTAAAAAGTTTCTATTTCTATACTCTATCTCCTACTAAAAATTAGCATGCATGATAACTATTTTATTCCCATATAGAACCAATTTGAGTCAAATATGTAAGTGTTGAAATGAATAACTCCAGATTCATTTTATTCCTTGGCAAATGCCTTTATTTATACATTGCATATGGTGGTTGTGATTCCTTTTCCAACCAGCCTCTTCAACTTCCTACGTGACTATCCACATTCAAAATATATTTACAATATTTACATAACGTATGGAACCATAATCCAAGGATTAGGAATCCAACATTCCCCCTCTTAATACGAAGGAGTCTTTGTGAGTCCAAGCATGGTTTTAAATCTTTCAAACTTTTCTTGTCCAAGTGCTTTGTTGAAGATGTCAGTAATTTGTTCATTTGTGGAACAACGTCATAGATGAATTGTCGTGGCCTCTACATGATGCCGAATTAAATGGTACTTTGTGTGTTGATGTGCTTGGTTCGATCATGGAATCTGTTATTCTTGGCCAACTTGATTGCAAAAGTGTTGTCAAGAGTGGAATTTTCTTGCTTCTCTTGCAAATTTTCGAGTATCTTCCTGAGCCACACAATCTCCTATGTTGCTTCTGCAGTTGCCACATATTCTGTTTTTGTTGTCAAATCTGCTGGAACTGACTGTTTGCATGATCTCCAAAAAATAGTTGTTGATCCAAGACTCATTGTGTATCTAGAAGTGGATACTTTTGTCTCTTTGTCACCATCGAAGTCTGAATCAGTGGACCCATGAGTTTGAAGTATTTTGCCTTTGTGTACTTGAGTCCAAAGTCTTGAGTCCCCGTCTAGTATCTTAGAACTCTTTTTGTTGCAGACCAATGTCCTTCACAAGGTTTGTGCATGTATCTAGAAAGAATGCCAACAACATAAGAAATATTTGGTCTGGTAGTGGTAAGGTAGATAAGGCTTCCTACAAGCTGTCAATACTTTATTGCATCCTCAAATTCTTTTCCTTCACTTGATGTGAGATTCAACTTTTGTTCTGTTGGAGTTAAGAGAGGGTTGCATTCTGTCATACAAAATTTATTCAACAATTCTCCAACATATTTTTTCTGAGATATAAATATATACTTAGGATGTTGAGTCACTTCAATTCCTAAGTAAGAATGAAGATGTCCCAAATCAGTCATTTCAAAACACATTTTCAAATATTTCTTTATGGATGCTATATAATCTTCATTGTTTCCTGTCATCTAAAGGTCATCTACATATACTACAAGAAATACAATAGATCTTCCAACTTTCTTCACAAACAATGTTCCATCATCAAGATTATAAAGCTTCAAATTTAGCTTTAGAAGATGCTTGGTTAGCTTTTCAAACCATGCGCATGGTGTTTGTTTTAGGCCATACAAGGGTTTGTCAAGCTTGCATACCTTGTTTTCTGGTCCCTTCACAACAAAACCTTTTGGTTGAGACATGAAGACATTTTCTTTCAAGTATCCATCCAAGAAAGTTGTTTTTACATCCATTTGGTGGACTTTCCATCCATTTTGTGCTGTTATGGAGAGAAAAGTGTAGATGGTACCCCATTTTGTTGTGGGGGAGAACGTTTCTTCATAGTCAATTCCTTCTTTTTATGCATGGCCTTTCGCCACAAGCCTAGCTTTGTGTTTGTCAAGTGAGCCATCTGATTTGTAATTGTTCTTGTATATCCACTTGCAACCAATTGGCTTGGTTCCAACTGGAGCGTCAAACAGTTTTTAGGTCCCATTCTTTATGAGTGCATCATATTCATTTTGCATAACTTCTTTCCATTCACCACATTTAGCAGCTTCTATAAAGGAAGTTGGTTCAAAGTTAGCAGATAAATTTTATTCACAATCAAATGAGACATCCATGTCATCATCTACGTTATTTGCTTCTCCTCCATCACCTTGTCTTGCTGAATTTCTTGTTCCTGTCTTCCAACTTCATCTGGATGGACACTTTCAAGTGTCTTTATGGCCCATTTTGGAATCTTCTTTGATGGCACAAGATGATCAGCTAGAGGTGCTTCATTCTCTTCAAGGTTCAATCTTCCAAACCTTTCAATAACTTCATCATGTTCAAGAGAAGTGGTGGAAACTTCTTCTTCGTGAGTTTCTTCATGAGGGGGCGTTGGTGCTTTAAAAGGAAATTCCAAAGATTAATTCTGATCAAATATCAGGATTCCCCTTCAAGGTTTAGAATTTCATTATCAAATGCATAATGTCTTTAGATGGGAAAAATTCTCAAGAAGGTCAAGCTACCTTTCAATAGACTTGTCATTTTTATTAGTTTCAAGAAAAATGGCATCTCTGGAAATAAAGACGGTATGCCTTGGAAGTGTCTGAATATCCCAAGAAAATACATCTTCTACTTCTATCACCAAGTTTGTTTCTTTGCTTCTTTGGTACAAAGGCATAGTAGGTGGAACCAAAAACCCTGAGATGCCTAACCAAAGGAAGGTGGCCAAACCACATTTCATGTAGAGTCTTGTCTTCAATAGCATGAGATGGACTTTTGTTTCTCAAATATGCTACACATATTGTTGCATCACCCCAAAACATCAATTTCACATTCTTGAAAAACGTCACTAATCTTGCCATATTCATTAGTGTTCTAATCATCCTTTCTGCTACACCATTTTGTTGAGGATTATAAGGAACTGTAGTTTGATGTGTAATCCCATGCTTCGACAGATAATCTTCAAATTCATTAGAGGTGTATTATTTACCATTATCAGATCAAAATGTACCAATACTAGCTTGTGCTTGATTCTCTATCCATGCATGAAAGTTCTTGAATGTTTGAAATGCTTCAGACTTTGTTTTCAATAAATATATCCAACACATTCTTGAATAATCATCAACAAAGGTGATGAGGTACTTATTACCATTTGCAGAAGGAACTGGCATGGGACCACATAAGTCAGAATGGATCAGTTCTAACTTTCTACATGCTCTAAATTTAGACTCCTGAGAAAGCTACTTACTATGTTTGCCTAAGATACATGGATCACATTTGTTCGTTTGCTTAGGAATAGTAGGAAAATCATATACACCATTCTTTCTTAACAAGAAAAGACTGTTATAATTCGAGTGACCAAATTTTGCATGCCACAACAAACTAGATGACAGATTACCTTCTTCAAGCTAAGACATATATGCAAAGTTTTGAACTGTTGCAAAACAACCCTTCAACTTTAGCAACTTTCCATCTTCATACCCGATCATGATGACCTTGTTGTCAAAGGACTTCCTTGCTTCTACAATTCCATCAAACATGTGGATGGAATGGCCTTGCTGCCTAATCTGCACTAAGGACAACAAGCTTCTCTACAACTCTGAAAGATAGAGAACATTCTTTCTTAACACAAAATCATGGAAACTAGGAAGCTTTAGCCTGATTGAACCAATCACCCTTGGTTTAAGGCTCGATTTGTCAGCAAAGTACACTATGCCATTTTCAATGTCATTCAGTTCTTCAAAACAGTCTCTTCTAAAAGTCATATGAGAAGTTGCACCAATATCAAGCAGCCAACAATCTTTGAAAGATGAAAGAGATTTCATTTATACAAAAATTACAGTGTGCAACTATACAGTGATCTGAATCATGAGCTTTACAAGCGTCTTGATTCAGATTGTGTCTTTCTTTGATGGACTCCCAAGGAGCCCAACACTGATCTACTTCATGTCCATTCTTTCCATAGCGCTTGCATTTTAGGTTTGATCTTTTTCTTGAGTTGTTTCTGCCTCTGAAATTTCTTCTTCCTTGTCCTCTTCTGCTGCTATCTCCCTTGGAAGGGTCTTTGGGATGATTCTTTGCTTTCTGAATAAAGCAACCAAGGGATTCTCTAACAGGCTCGCTTGATTTCTTGATCTTTCTGGACCATTCTGGATATATGTCCTTACCAATGAGGACAACACCAACAGTAGATGTCAGAGAGTGCATCTTCAATCTGGAACCTGCAACTTACAGAATATTTGAAATAAAAAATATGGGATGCAGGTTCAAGTTCCTACTCCTATACAAGCTACAAAAAAGTGATTATGCAGCTTATTAAGTTATTACACAATTCTGCAGCCTATTACAAATGATTGTGTAGGCTCCATAGTTCTACAGCACTATCTAAGTAGCTCCAGAGTGCTTTTACATTCAATATCTTTGTTTCTTACAAGATTTTAAGAAAATATTTACACTTTGTGCAACAACTCTATTACAAAAAAAACTTGCAGCAGAATAGCACAGATCGCAGCAATTCAAATCTTTTTATGAAAGATTAATACAATATTTTGCAGCAATCTTGTAGCAGCACCCAAACAGATGAGTTCTTAGTACTTCTTGCAGTTTCACACTCTTCAGGAAGTCTTCAACTCTGTCTTTAGTTGCAGCAATGGTCTTCAAACCCAAAAGAAACAACTCCAGGCAGCTCCAGTCAACTGAATACAGGTGTGAGCTTCTTCACTCGCGTTCAGGCTCAGCCTTCATTCGTTCCACCAGCAGTATTGTGGTGGGGGAGAGCACCAGTTCTCAGCTACTATCTTCAAAAGAATGTGAGCAACTTCAGGACAAATGGAATGTCAGGTCTCAGCTTCAGCAGCACGCTTCACAATCTAGTTGAACTGGTAAGAAGTCTTGTGGTCACGGCAATGAGACTCCAACACTGACAAAACAAGATAGCTTGCAACAGTAAGCAAATGAGGAGGTCAATCCTCAACTCTAAGCTTCAACACTTCAGTCCTCAACGCAGACAATGTCAACGCTGCAACACTCTTCAAAATACAGACGTACACCAACAATCTTCTCTGGCAATGTAGTCACAGTTTCACTTTGCAGCAGTTCACAAGGAAGAGAATCGCTTCAGAAAAGAGAAGCGCAACATGCACTTCTTCTCCAACGTATCAACTATCAGTCACAAGCTCATCAAATACACAGCAAAGAAATCGCAGCACTCTTTTTATACGACAGGTATGGTCACAACTTCATATTCAAAATGCAGCTTCAATTTGAAGAAAAGAAAATTCTTCACACAGACTTATATTCTTCAATATCACTACTTCAATACATCAGTCTCGAATTCATACGCAGCATACATTATTTCTCCATATGCATAACTCATACAACATGTCGTATCATACACCCTTCAAATACATGAAAATATTTGTCGAATTCCCACTTAATCTCTAATGCACAGACCTAGGTAAAAAAAATAGGTTTTGTGTAGCGCAACGGTCACAAACAATTAGAGTAGCAATATTGTTACCTCCACGCACTGAGTTTTCACAACTTCTTCAAGCTTCATGTAGCTTGAGAAAAGGCATGACTCTTCCAAGTTCCAACTATACAATCTCTCTTTCCACCAACTCATAGCAGCCAAATAGTGAAACTCTTTCAATCTTTAACAAAGAGATCACATCTTTTTCAGAAATGGCAGACGCATTCTTCTTCAATCGTCGTGGATTTAGCAAAGGGTTGGCTCACAGCCCTTAGGAAACGGTCCTGAGCATGCGCAGCTCCAGCGTTGGGTGATTATCGTACAAAATTCCTCAACATATGCTGGAGACTGACGGGTAAGCGAGTCGCAGGCTAGCTCTGAATGTGCAACAGGGATGGAGAAGAAACGCACACAGAGGCAGACTAACGACGGGCAAGCAGCCTGAAATAGATATGGCAGAGGGAAGAATGGAAGTCTAGCTGGCAGACAGCCAGGACAAAAAATCATACAGGCAGGAGTTATGGCAGGTATCGCTCTGATACCACTGTTGAAATTAATAACTCCCGATTCATTTTATCCTTGGCAAATGCCTTTATTTATACATTGCATATGGTGATTGTGATTCCACTTCCAGCCAGCCTCTTCAACTTCCTAGATGTCTAAATATATTTACAATATTTACATAACCTATGGAACCATAATCTGAGGATTAGGTATCCAACAGTAAGAAACAGATTTATATTTTATATCCCACAAAATAGAGATGAGTCAATAAATACAAAACAAAAATCATGCAGTAATGACAAAGTCCCTGTCTAGCAGAAGCAGAAAGAGCCAAAGTAGAAAAATGTCACTTACATAGCAGAGGAGTATGCAGTAGGTACTGGTCCAATAGATGAACGATTTATCTTACTTATTAGTCCTGCCATATCCTGAATCAAACAATAAAAAACACTATTAGAGAAATCTATATTTTTTGCTTGCATTATTTGCCAACTTTCCATGCAAGAAGCAGCAACAGAANACTTATTAGCCCTGCCATATCCTGAATCAAACAATAAAAAACACTATTAGAGAAATCTATATTTTTTGCTTGCATTATTTGCCAACTTTCCATGCAAGAAGCAGCAACAGAACAACCTAGAGGCTAGAACCAATGCAAAAAGAATCAATTCAAGAGTGAGACATTATGAACATTTAACAATCAATACAGTTAGTCGGCCAGTGTAAATAAATTAAAGGTCTCTCTTCATGGTAGTAAAGTGGCATGATATTTGACAAGTACATAAGGAGCTCCTCTGTTGTAACCAGCATAAGCATAACATATGCATCAATCTTTCATAAACTGCAATATACACTGATGCATTTGGATAACTACTGACCTAAATGCTTTGAAATTGTGAAGATGTTTTTTCACAGGGCCAATGCATGAGCTTTGAGGTCAATAAATATTACACTAGAATTTGCGGCAACTTCACAACAAGTTTCAATAAGGAAAAGTTGTTCGCCTATACAACAATACCTTCCTATAGAACTTCGAACTATTTCACATCTAAGACCATATTTGGAAGCTCCAAACAGATGATTCCCAGCAAGACTAACATCAGATATGACAACTGCATTCAATATTTCACCTTTAGAATTAGATTTTGGTGATCTGAACAGATATGCTGATGTCATCTTATTGCAAAACCATTGGATTTAAGGCAATGCCATATATCTTCAGGGAAAACTCACCAAATACCACTTGTTGTTCCTTAGCTGTATTGTCTTAAGAAATGCTTCGTGTTGCTTGGATTTTAGAGTTTGGAAATACTACAAGAGGCCATAATAATTTCATCTGAGTTCTTTGAATAATCAAACATGAAAATTTACAAAGTCATCTAAGCTCAAAGTGCTGTTCACAGAACTTGGGCATCATCTAAAAAGAAGTCAAATTTGGTTGACCAGTGAAAACATTGGGTTTCTAATTTGGTATTAATTTGTTGAAACATGAACAAAGCAAAAAAGTTATAAGTGTGCCTCAAAGGAAGCGTAAGTGTGCCTCAAAGGAAGCAGTCGTAAACATTTGTTTTTTATTCTAAACTATGGTGTCAAAGGCCTTTCCTGGATAGAAAGCTTGGAAGCATCAATTTTTCATAAAGTTCACTGCATTGCTTCCCCAATAATTTTGTTGCTTTCCCAACTGCCCCAATTAACCATTATGTAAAACAAACAGAGATTTTTTTTAAAAGACTCTTATATTAACATAGAAATATTTACGATCTGAAAAATAAAACAGTAGGGTATCTAGTTATACAGTAGAGTCTCATATCCTCTTCCTCAGCAGTCAGAGTATGCTAAGACATCTAATTCATGGGCATCCTTAATCAAAAGATAGCCTTTTGCAGGCAATCACATACATACCTCTACCCACCAAGTAAGACAACAAGATTGAACCCAGCCAACCTCATCAGAGAAACATACTTGCAATGTAGATTCCAAATAGTAAACAACATATTAATTCTATGGCAATCCCATATGCCATAAAAGGCAGAAAGTACTATGCATTATGAGCTTCTAAATAATACTGCTCGCCCAATGGAGCTGCCTCTGAAACAAGACTGAGTGTTGATCCTAAAACTATTTCCAACAACTTCTGGCAAACTTGTAGCGACTAGTCCCATAGCATGTGCTCCATTGTCTTTGTTCCACCACAAACTAGACAAAGAACGTTCGTTAGCCTGCTCATTTACAATTAGCGTTTAGATGGCAGCCCTGATAGACAACAAACAATGCAAAAACACATAATTTGCAAAAGACAAAGAGACGAGATACCATGCAACCTGCTGCCTGCAAATCCACCTCACCTTAGGATCAAGACATCCAACGAGCATTCAGGAAAGTAAACAAAAGATGCTTCTAGTGCAAGAGAGTGCATACCCTTTTGGAGTCATACTTCTAAATCTGCTTCATGAACTTCCACCCCCAATCCCACTACAGAGGTCCCTGCCTATCGGTATTCAATTTGTACAGCTCTTTAGGAGGAATCAGCCCCATATTTCTTTGATAACCAGCTTATCAGACATTCAAACCTTCTGACGAGCCAGCAATCTCCAGTCCTTCCTCGCCCTAACATCAAAATCCCAACAATCTCTCCACAAGAAAATGCCTTTCCCGCTTAAGCTATGCACCCGGAATCTCAGATGCTTAGCAATATACTGACTCTGATTAATCCATCTTCAAATGGGACTGCAAGCAAAATTCCATTCCGCACAACTACCTAAAAACTCCACTTGACCAATGGGGCAACAAACTTTCAGGCCTTCCACATGCTCTTACAAAAGAACCCATAAATCCTAAAATGGTGCCAGAAAAAGAGCATATCATAACACCCAAAAGTACCTCAAACCCTAAGGATATGTTGAACAGATTGAAACCAATGTTGCAAGAGGATATGCCTGTTAAACTAGTAGCAACAAGGAAGGTCTTGCTGCATGCATGTGTTCTTGCATGCAGAAGACTTAAATTAGGAAACCAGTTGTATTTAATTTACTTTGGAAAATAAATTAAAGTGATCTAAATTAACTTTAGTGAACCACTAGTTAAAGTGAAAGTGAAATTAGGGTTTTTGCTTTACCACTAGTTAAAGTGAAAGTGAAATTAGGGTTTTTTCGCTTTACCTAAAGTTATAAAAGAGAGATCAATTGGTGGAGAGAACACACACACTTATATTCCGACAGAGACATGATATAGACAAAGAGAGAAAGTCATAGAGGATTTAGCTGAGAAGACAGAGGAGCGAGCAGCAGGATCATCGAGCTTCGTACAGCTGGGCCGTACACTCACACAGGAGGGTGTTGAGGTTTAGCTAGGATTTGCCCAGCGATTCTGCCGGGTACTGCATTCGCCAGGTTTGGGTGAATTTGCAGTGATTGTAAAAGTTCCATATTTTCTCATAATAAAATCTTTATCTGACTGTTGCACCAGTTTTCCCATCTTGGGTTTTTCTGGGGTTTCCATACCCAAAATAATAGTGTCAATATTGTGATGTGATGTTGTGATTTATTTCTCAGTTTTATATTCCGCTGCATACTGTAAAAGATATTCATGTGTGGTTATCAGTTGATATTTTGCATGCACTGTTTAGCCCTAGTTAAATATTAAAGGAAAATTTAAAATGCCATGGAGCATAACCATCAAGACAGCTGATTAAGCATTTAGCTACAAGGATACTTACCTAACAGAGATTGTTCTCAATTTATATCATATTTCTTTTAATTTCATAGTGTGTTCTTAAAGTACACCAAAAACAATAAGATAGATGAATCTTCTATTTATAATTGCTTTACAATGCCTTGTTTCTTTCATCTAGCAAATGGTTCAAGTGAAGCGAACCTTCTTGTCCATTTATTCAAATAAATATACTAATAGTTGTGTCATTTTCACTTCTACTATATATAGTGTTTGTTAAGCATTATGGATATAAGTGTCTTCCCACAATTGGATAACTTTTGATTTTTAATGGATTCAGGGAAGTACGAATCTTTAAATCTCAAACTTCTGCAAGTTTTTGTAATTTGACCCTTTTAAATTATTACAACTTTTCAAACAAACTTGACTCAAAATTTCATAGTGGACCATCCATTGTAAAGACAACTTAAGCTCACTCACTTGACAAACTCTCTTAAGAGCTAATTATTGTAAGAACAATCTGATGCACGTATGCTTTTGAAACAAGACGAAAAAACTTTAAAACAGTAATAAGTGGAACATTATCGGTATTACATGGGGACGCACTTCCCATGCCCTCAGGATGGTGGAATGCTAGCAAAACGCTTCATTGCACCCCCTTTTTGGCAAGACTTTGGGAAACACATGGTGAAATGTTTTGCCAGTTTGAGGGGCGTGTGGATGCTCAGGAGGTTTCTGTTCCTTTGCTGCTGAAGTGATATATCAATGTCTATATTGATTGTTATTCTTCATATAGGTAATCATGCAGAGTGTGCCCCTTCCTGAAAAGCATGACAAGTGGATGACCCGATTTTCTTTAGTAACGGCCTTGAAAAAAAATACTAAAAGGCCTAATTCACCTAACCTAACCTAATGCCTCTACATGTAACTTTTCTTCGCCTTTGACATTTATTACCGCTACCATTTGGCATTTGTCTTTGAGTTGTCAATTGTCATTGTGAAGCTGATTTTTTTACTTTGCAAGAGAATGGCCAGCAGCCAAGGAAGAGGAAGGATGTGTGTTTTGTGGCCAAGCTGCCAACGAGGAGTCACTAGAAGCTACATCCAAAAACCACCATGCTTAAGTTAGAAACTACAGCCAAGCTGCCAAAGAGATTCATCATTCAGATTTTGGATGTTGCTGGAACAGCCTAGGTTTAACTGTTAACAGCCAAGTGTGCATTGTTTAAGTGTTTAAAAACTAAGGTGCAGCTTACAGTCAAGTGTTTAACAGCCACAGAAATAGCTACAGCCATTTATCAGCGATTTCTTATTTCCATCAGTGTGGAGGTAGGGTCGAACCACAGCTATCTTTTAATTTTTCCCATTTTTTTATTTTATTTCATTTTTATCATCTCCAGCCTTTAAACACAGCCTTTGGGCAATTCATCAACAATGAAAATTCAAAGACAAATGTAGTGGGTAAATTATAATTAGAAACCCTTGCTGCAGGTTGCCAACAAATAAAAATCTGCTCATAGAACTTCAAACACAGCAACATGAGTCACCTACCAATAGCAGTGGCAGTGACAGTGATTATGATATCAAAGCAGAAGTTAATGTTGGGAAAGAGATTAGAAGTGGGAGTGGAACTGCCTGATCATCAAGGTAAGTGAAACCCAAGGCAATCTCTTCCCATCAAAGCCATTGTTTGAATATGCGGAGGGGACATTTAATCCTTGAAAAACCTTTTTGCTATATGCAACCAAAGTACCTATGCCCCCAACCAACATAAAACTAGTAAAGCAAGGTGGTGGGTCATGCAATTGGACACACAATGTTTGATGCCATCCTTGGGTTGGGAGTTCTAGTTGGGTTAGGTAACACCTTTTGAGCATAGGTGGCAAAGGGGTTAATGTATGTGTGAAATGAACCAATGTTGTCAGAATCGGACTCGGCAAAGACTCGGCTGGCTTGGGACTCGGATAAGACTTGGCAAAGACTTGGCAAATAGAAAAAACCTCAAAACATAGTAAATTTTATGCACAAAAAACTATATTAATGACAACATTTCTAATCCATATAAGTTGTAAAACCACATTTTATGCAGATATTCGTTGTATCATCTCATAAAAAATGATAATACAACATTTGACACTCCATATTTATATGCAAAATAGTGAACCAAAAGATGATTCCTTTAACAAATTCACAAATAGTACCTAGTTCAACTACATAACTCAAAACATAAGTAGAAAATCAAAATAGACAACGTCTTCTAGTCCAATCTCAAGTCTCATGGATGACTACATGAAGTAGAATGCCTAGAATATGGCCTAGAGGAGCTAAAGCCATCATCGCTAGGCCGAAGCAACAATTATGGTATAGGTGTATTGGGTGTTTCCATTTCAGAAAATGGAAACACTAGAGGGACACTCAATCTACTCATCAAGCTAACTCAAATCATCAACAGGAGATTCATACAAAAAGTACAGGTACATATAACTAAAATCACATCGAGTGCAATCCATATCTAACCCAAAATACATAAACAAAGAGGTTCCAAATCACCTCTAGAGTCCAAAAAGCTTCAAAACTTTATGCTACAACAAATAACTACATATCATCAAAATCATTGCCTATATGGGGGGCATATTAGTCAATAGCACCATGTGCCCCCCACCTCTAGGCTCTAGCTCTTGCCTCTATCGAATCTCAAAGTTGATCCTCCAAGGACATTAGTTGACACCCTACAATTTTGATGAAACTTCCTAATCCAAGCATTAAAAAAGTGTAGAAAAAGATTTGCATGCCTAACAAGTAATAAATTTTTGCTTGAGTGAACAGTACATTTTTACCAAGGTCAAGACAAAGGAGTTAAACAATCAACACCACCACCATCGAGGTACATAGAGGGGTTGATGCACTTGATTAAATGCCAATCCCCTTCCACCATACATGATAGAATCCAATGGAAACATTGCAATCTAAAACCCTGAAAAATGTTAAGTCTGTTGAATTTTGAATGGGACCTAAAATTCCACTTTTTGCATATGAAGTCTGATGAGGTTGGAACCACTCTCAAACATCCTGAAACAATTAATGGTAATGTTAAAAATTTAAGTAAAAGGATAGAAAATGAAAGATCAGGAGAATGTCACTTTTATTTTATGAATTTAATATTACCATCTCTGGCAAGTTTGGCAAGTCTAGCGAGTTTCAACCGAGTCTGGCAAGTGGTAAGTATGCCAGGTGAGTCTATGTCGAGTACTCGTTTCTCAGCAAACTCGTGCAAACTCGCCAAACTCGGTGAGTCTATGGTAAGTTTGATAACACTGAATCATGTTGCAAAGATCCGAACTTTTGAGGATGCAAAGGGCAACTTCTCTAGCCAAAATGTCACATCCCAACATGGTAACAATGTGGGAGTGAGCTCCCTACAGGAAAGTTGACCCATCCATCTTTATGCCTCCCACCAACCCCTATTGGAACGTCTTCATCCAGATAGAAGGGTTCTTGTTCTTGTGCAATAGGTGGTGGAACCTAGTACAAGGATGAAAAATGCATTACAACGTGATGATGCAAATGATGCCATTGGCAAATTCCTTTTTATCAACAACATTCCTTTCCATGTTACTCGATCTCCTTATTATAAGAAGATGGTCCATACAATTGTAGCATTAGGACCTCATACGTGACCCCAAGTGAGCATAAGTTGAGAGAAGTGATCTTAGAGACGCTACTATCCAATATTAATGGGAAAAAAGAGTAGATAAGACACGTGTGTGGGAGAATTGCTCTATTGCTATAACTGGAGTGATAGACATTGAACATCCACATATCAACATAACAGTTACTTCTATAGCAGTTATTTTCTGTCTTGGAGCTATTGATTGTTTTGGAAAGTGCAAAGAAGCAACATTCAAATTTGTGCTTCTTCAGGATGCTTTAGAGGAGGTTAGGCCTACCAATGTCATGCAAGTTGTGGTAGATGCAATAGCAACATGTAGATCAACTAGGTTACTGGTTTATCATGAATACAAGCATGTTTATTGGACTTGTGTTTGTACACAACAATAAACTAAAAGACATTAGCAAAATTTAGTGAGTCTCCAACTTGGTGACAACTACAAAAAGATGAGCATGATGTTTATCTACAACCACCACTCCTTCTTAGCCATGTAGAGGGCTCACTCAAGAATTGAATACCTTAAGCCAGCTATTATCTCTTACTAGAGAGGATGTTGGAGGAGCAATTACCATTGCAGGCCATGGTTTTGACTCCATATTGGAACAAGTGGACAAAATCCAAGACACATAAGGGGAAGAAGATTGAATAATGGGTTCAAATATTGAATAATCATAGTGATTGGTGGGCAGATTGCATTTATTTGTTGCCATTCATAAGCCCTACAGTTCAAGTCATTTGCTACATTGACATAGGTGCTCCTATTCACAAGAAATCTACGAGGCTTTTGATAACATGTTGGGTAAAGTAAAGGTGACCACTTGTCAAAAAGAGCCCTTCTAAGAGTTCTATAAAAAACAGATTTGGCCCATTATTCAATGTAGGTGGGATCGAATAAATAAAACTTTACACATTGTTGTTAAAGTTAGTGCAACTCCGAGACCCATTCTCAGGGAGGATGGCACCCTAGTCAATTAACTAGGCAGAGTAAGAACCTAGAAGGTACCCTAGTCCCCCTGTTGCCTCATGGGGTTCTTGGTCTGGGACCAAGCAGGTTCATGTCATGGCAAAGTTCCTAGCATATGGTTAGGGCCCCTATATGTCTCTAGGGTATTCTGGTCTGGGACCATACAGTTTCTTGGACACGATCTCCAAGCAGATCCTACAGGTTGAGACAGAGACTACCTGGTCTGGGACCACGCAGATTCTTGGTCTAGGACCAAGCAGTTCTTGCAGGAGCATTCCTGGTCAATTAACCAGGTGGATCTTGGTTAAGTTATCCAAGATGATGATGTGTGATTTCCTCTCTCCTAATCGATTATTGCTAGATTGTTTCTCAAGGGACTGCCCCCCCCTTGATGATGTTACTAGCACCTAACCCTTAGGAGCAGTATTGAGGACCAAAGGATCACATCAACCAGTTTGGATCTTCCTGTTATACAATGATGATAAAAAAAATATGAAACAATGTACCTTCAGAGAGACAAAAGATTAAAGTCCTTGGTCTTGTTGGTCCTATAGGTAAAAGGGGTTGTTTGTCCACCTTTATGGTACACCTTGATCTTGTGGGTATGAGGGTTGTCTTACCTTCTTATTGTGACCCCCGTTGGTTGACTTACGGTCCTTTATCTTACTTGGTCCTAGCAATCTTACTGTGTGTACCTTTGGTATGATGACTTTTACTTTATGGTTTTTATTTTTGGACCACTGGTGCACTATCCTAAGTCAACTTTTATTTTATGGTTTTATTTTTGTAAGACCATTGGACCATTTTATTTTATGGTTTTATTTTGTAAGATCATTGGACCATTTTATTTTATGGTTTTATTTTGTAAGACCATTGGACCATTTTATTGGTTTTATTTTGTAAGACCCATTTTATTATATGGTTTTATTTTGTAAGACCCATTTTATTTTATGGTTTTATTTTGTAAGACCATTGGACCATTTTATTTTATGTTTTTTTCATATATAAGACCATTGGACCATTGGTACCCTATCCTAAGTTCCTATAAGGCTTGTCAAGATGATAAATTAAAGTTTCACTTTCTCATTTTGAGTGTGGCGTCTTGACAAAAGAAAAGCTCAGATCTGATTTTTTTGTATGCGTTGTTGCTCTCTAGTTGGGTCGTGACTGTGAGTTCCTTGTGTTGCTGAACCGTGATTTTTTTATGTCCAAACTGTTGGGTTGTGGGTTGTTTGTCCTTTTGCTACTGAACCATGATTGTTTGATGTCCAAACTGTTGGGTTGTGGGTTCTTTGTCCTACTGTTGAACTATCATTATTTGATGTCCAAATTGTTGGGTTGTGGGTTGTTTGTCCTTTCTGTTGTTGAATCATGACTATTTCCATGTTGGGCGTGATTGTATCTTCTTCTCTGCTAGCCGTGAAGTGTTTTCCCTGTTGGGCGTGACTTTCCTCTCTGCTGTTAGTTGTGATGTGTCTCTATTGGGCATGACTATGTGTCTTTGATGGGTATAACTGTGTGCTAGCGTGATTGTATGTTTCTCTGCTAGTGTGGCTGAGTTGTGACCTGTATCTTTGCCTTCTTAAGAAGTGCTGCTAAATCCTGATTAAATGATTGAAAATATGAGGTCTATATCCTTACTGCTATAACCCTCTTAAGCTCTCTCTCAAGGTACGTCATTTGTTCATCTAGGTGGCTTGTCCCTTCGGTGACAAGATCAAAACCTAAAAGTATCCGAGTATAAGGATGATTCAAAACAATTCTAGATTAGTATTGTTATTGTTCTTTATTGTTGTTATTTCCTGTACATTTTTTTTTATCAATTATCATATTGTTACTGTATGCTACCACCTAAGTTGTACTTGGTGGATTTTTCAAGCGAGTCGGTGAAGTGGAACAAGTATACTTGTTCATTCTTCGGAGTTCAGAAGTCCTCCACACTTTTTTTGGGAGTCTATTCGGTTTTTTTTTGTAACACATGTTCATACCCCCTTGGGGAAAATTGCAAAAAATGTCCTAGCGTTTAATTTTTTATAAAAGGCTCGGCTTCCCGGACTTGAGCATCAAGCCGACTAGCCCGGAGTGTTTTTTCCCTTGGTTATTATTGATTGTTGAACAAACGACTAATAATTTCCGAGTTTTTCACTCACACCTCCAAAGCTAGGGTAGTCGTCTTGGTGTTTCGACCTTAGGAGGTTATTAGAGCCTTCGTGTCAATGTTTTACAACATGCTAGGCATTCATTTTGAGTCGTATGGACATGTACTAGGTCCCCCTAAAGTTTCGGCGGATTCCGAGAAAAATCAATTTTCTTCGTTTTTTAAGCCATTTTTTAATGGTTTAATTAAAAAATTTCAAATTGTGATAAAAGGCATATACAGAATCCGTTTCTGACGTGGGGACACTCGTTTTCACACTCGGAGCGTCCACTTTACCCCATGGACCATTTTCTGCATCAGTCGAGCAGCCGGAACACCTCGTGAGGCATTATTTGGCTAAAAGTGCGTCATAATGGCATTTTAATGCTAAATTACGACATATTGGCACTTGGTCAAAATATTTAAAAAGTCAAAAAAATAATTTTTTAATGGCTAAATGGTGATGAGGCATGGTGGTCCCCATGATGATGACCTCACTACATGAGGAGAACTTTCAAACCTTGGTTAAAATAAAGAATGGTATACATATCACTCTTTTAAAACAAAAGAGATGACGTGAAGCATGAAGGGTAAACCGTTAGCATGGTTTTGTTGTGGACCCCCCTTATATCCACATCACAATAAAAAAGGCTTGGTTTATTTTTAAATACACCATACATTGGTTTTATTATGAACTAGCGATGGATTAGAGTATGGTGACGTGAAGCTAAAGGAAATCGTGAGCATGGTTGTGGACCCACCTTTGTTTTTCTTTTGTTAAAACTTTGGATAAAATCCAAAGTAGACCCATCGCACACCATGACTTGGGTCGAGCGTGGTGTTCTATTGTGTGACGTCAACCCTTTTTGGTGGAGCTCATGCGTGAGTATGTGACGCGGCAGCCAATGTCACAAGGTTTGGGTTCGTTTTCGGGTTCGGCAACCTTTACGTTCGATTCGGGTTCGAATTTTTCGATGAGGTTTGGATGAGGTTCGACATTAGGTTCGTGTAAATATATTAAAAAAAAAAAAATTTTACTATACTACTATTTTCTGTAGCTATACAAGCTATTAATATATTATGAATTAAAATATAAAATATTAAAAAATAAACATCAAAATGACATGATCAATACATATATTAATGACTCATGAGTAACATATATATAATAATATATATTAATATACATACTAATAACATAAAATATTTAATAAAAATAAACATAAAAAATGATCAATACATAAATTAATATCATTCATGCTTAACTTAATTTAAATAAAACCCAAACATCAATCATCATAAAATCGTGGGTTGTGATAGTCTAGAAGCGTCGTGGCTCTGCGTCCTCTGACTCGAGCCTCCTCTTGGTAGCGACTAGCCACTAGCCATAGGCTCGCAACCCTCACTTAGATCTTCACATAGTGGGCGCACGACTCTCAGTCAATCTACAGACTTACAATTACCAATTTGATCAACACCTGTGCTACGAGACAGAGAGGTTATTTACATTCCGTCGCCTTCAACTCTCGCAAACACCCTAAAGAATAAATTCGAAAAAAGGTGAACGAGGTGCCTTCACTCATGGTGGCTACAGTCTATACCTCACTCCATCACGGATTTACTGGTGGATATGTTGTCGCTGGATCATAGGTTAGAAAACCAGCATAAACAACGCGTTAGTAGTGTGCCAAACCCTAGCCGAAAAGTACAAAAAAGCCATTGAAAATGAGTGCGAACTCGTTGTTGCTTCGATCCGGTTTGAGGTTGGGCAATCAGGTTTACCGAACCTGAACGGATTTTTTTAATTTTTTTAGGTTCGCCGCACTTCGAACCTGGAGGTTTAGTTTCGGCGAATCCTGTGACATAGGCGGCAGCCAAGAGGTGAACCCCCTTTGCACTTGATCTACGAAAAACTTAAGTTATTCATCAAGTAAGATTTACCACGTGTTCCCTTTGAAGATCAAGCGAAGGTTTGGTTGGTGCAATTCTCTCATGCGTGGAGGAGTTGTACACATTCGTGCGAGGTGGTGGAGCATGCAATTCATGAGTTGGTTTTTTGTTGGTGGATTAAGGTCGAGGTGGCACCTCCTCTATACCAACAGTCTAGTTAAACTAAAGAAGCCACCCCACCGATTCCTTGGACCACTCAAGCTCAACTGAGCTTGATCTTCAGTATTGATGAGGCCCCCCCGGGTCTCTCCTTTCCTATTTAAGCAGGTCACCTCTCCATTGTTTAGGACCAAAGGTGGAACCTCTGCTTATATACATTGTAATAGTTTCCTTGAGTATTGTGAATAAAAGGCTTTGGAGGCAATTTCTGTGTGGGATCTATGAATGTTTGGATGGAGTTTACTCTACATTAGTGAGGTAACCTGTATTTGTTTTCATGCTTGCATATATTTGTGATTAACTTGCTTCAAAAAGAAATGGTATTTTTGTAAAGATAAAAGGTAGTTCTTGATAGGTTACTCTTTTATTGCAAGTTGAAGAAGACTATTTGATATATGTATGATTTCATGTTTTGATCTACATTGTTGTTGTAGTCTTTTTTGGTTTACACTGGTATTTTTTAATCCTCATTGCTAGTGTTGAGAATCTTTTACAGGAAGCTAAAGCTAGAGTATTGATGAGTGAATGTGCTCTACATTTCCTTCAGTAAATTGGAAAATAGGCTTTGTCCCTCTGATCTCACCAAGGAGGCGTTTTCTCTCCTTTATTTCTTACTCTACTCTGGGTTTTTTAACTTTTGATCCACGACTTTCTTAAAAGATTCTTTCAGTTTCAAACGTTTCCATATTAGATCTAGCATCTAAGGTTATATTAAAGGTAGATCTAAAGTCTAAAAGTTTATATTTCTAGTCTGCTTCAAAGGTACATTTAAAATTCTAGATCTAGTTACTTTTCTCTTTTTTCCGCAAATTTAAAATTTTGAAAATTAAAAAAGCTTGTTGAAGGAGTTTTCTACATTTTAAAGTTTTATCTAGCAATTTAGTGCTTGAGATCTGCTTGCTATTATTTTCAAGAGGCAAGCAAAGATCCAAAGAAGGCAAGCTTTCTAGCTTGCCTTACTTAGTTGTTTCCTTTTTTTATATAGTCAGTTGTTACTTAGAAATTTTTTTGGAATTTTTGCATGTTGTCCAAAGACACTTCCAAAGTGATTTTGGGCATCTTTCACTGACATTAGCCTGCTGGTTTTTAGCAGGCCCATCGAAAAAGAGAAGGAAACTCTACCTGAAAATACCTTTTTTGGACATACGGAGCTCCCAGGAGGCTTTCCCCTTAGTTGGGCTTATTTTCCTTGTATTTTGTAAGTCGTTGAATCCCAGATAACAAGGACCAAAGAGCATTTCTGCTAAAGCATTGTAACCGATTAATAAAAGCAAGTTTGAGTAGGCTCGTTAGAGCCTGCTCCCCATCCCCCCTTGGGGGATTTGTGTCGGTGTCTTTTTTTTATGATTTTCCAATTTTAGTTAGTTTTATCTTTATTTCAGGTTTAGTTGTTTATGTGATCAAGGAAGTAAAAGAAATACTTGCCCCACACTCTCTCGAGTATCCCGAAAGGGTGAAAGAGATTCATGGTAGGATTAATTAGAAAATATTTATTTTATTTACTTGTTCTTATTTTTTTTAAATCAATCTGACCGTTGCTTTCCCAAGTACCTGAAAGGTGAAAGAGACTCTTCAGTCGTCATCTAAACAACTCATTGTTACGTCTCTAATAAAATAAACCAAGACTCCTTCCCTGTATGCTCTACACCGCTGCAGCTTGTTTGATCAATTGGTTGTATCAGAAAGGGATACGAGTTACTAGATTTAATAGGAAAATCCACACAAGTGATTTTCTCAAGAACTCGGGTGGTTGCAAAGGGTAACTACTACAGAGTCAAGGGTCTACTCCAAGCAGGTTCATCCTCGCCCGGTTGGACACTTGGTATTACCGCTTTAGCACTCAGTTCAAAGGGACTTGACTTGTTGGGCCAAACCCACAATTAACCCACACCCTTAATTACTCATTAATAATTTTAAAACTGACCAACGAGACAACTACAATACTTACATGACATAACAACACTCCACTTTTACAAGCACTCCATATTCATCAGCACTGGTCTGTTTTACTTTCAATGCTTAAATCAATTATTACGAATTGTCGTGAATGGTGCTTACATTGCCATATGTTGTTGATGTGATCTCTTTCTTGCGATAGTCCGTTGTGTTATTTTATCCATTTCATTTTAACTCCTAGAAATAATTATTTCTCTCATAGAGTAAAAACCCTAAATTTTACTTTTCATTAGGGTCCACCCCCCTTGGCTTCGCTAGGAGTTGGCCTAGACGAAGGAACCGAGTATCAGGTGACAGCACTTGGCTCGAGCTTGCCCCCAAGGTCGCACCCAGTGGCTTGAAGATTTCTGACACGTTACCTGAGGTGCGAATTAGGCGGCAACACTGTACATGGCATTTGGTAAATCATCTCAAGGACCAACTTTAACACAGTGACCAGTGGAGTGTTAAATTTGAAAGAGATGAAAATTATGTTTGAATTTATTGCAGCAGTACTATTCTGAATCTAACTTTGTTTCATAATTTTGTTTATGCACTAAAGAATTGTTTTTATGTCAAATCCTAACCTAACACTAAGCTTTAACATGGTATCAAAGCTTAGGTTGTAGCTAATTCTGTCTTGCAGCTAACAGAAACTACATAGATCCTAAGGTAAGGGTTGTACCATACTCAACTTGATTACAGAAGCTTATTTGGCATACTCTTCAAGTTGACAAGTAAGGTCTGAAGATGACAAGTAAGGTCTGAAGATGACTACTCCTTCAGTAAAATAAAAAGATAGGCTTGAGGGAGCCTCAAATTTCAATGCATGGAAGGCTAGGATTCTAAATATCCTACAAGAGAGCAATCTAGATTACTTGGTCACTAGAGTTGTTGAAGAGTTGTTGAAGAGCCCACTACAGCTCAAGGAAGAGCAACTTTCAAGAAGAAGCAAGCCAAGGAAAAGAGAGTTATCTTTGACTCAGTTAAAGACAACTTAATGCATGTGATAGCTCCCTTAAGGACAGCTAAAGAATGTTTTGATGATCTAGCTAATCTCTATGAAAAGAAATCCCCTACTCAGAGAAGGGCTTTGAAGAAGCAACTTCGTTCACTAAAGATGGAGAAGGATGAAACAGTTGCTACCTTCTTCTCCAAGATCTCTCAAATAAGAGATCAACTCATGGCCATTGGAAATAAAGTAGAAGATGATGATCTCGTTCAAACAGTATTCGATTGTCTTCTTGCATCTTGGGAAACATTCCTGGCCTCGGTAAATGGAAGAGAGGTTCAGCCAAACTTCAAAAGGTTGTGGCATGATTGTTTAGAAGAAGGAAGGATCTAGAGTAGATCTGGGCCTCCACCTGAAAAGGATCATGCACTAGCTGCCAAAGCAATGAAAGGAAAGAATATTCCCTAGCACAAGGATAATGGTAAAGAACCTCGAGGTAAGTACTTTCATAAATCTAAGGTTAGGTGTTATAACTGTGGTAAGATTGGTCATTATGCAAGGGATTGTAAGAAACCACTTAACAAGAATTGGCATAAGAAGAAACACCATGCCTCAGCTGCTACAAAAAAAGAACAGCCTCAACCAAGGAATCAAGGAGTGACACCAAGGAACCAGATCAAGAAAAAGAATATTTCTTGGCTTCAGTACTCACAAGTACCATCCCCAACCTATCAAATTCTTGGTGGATGGATAGTGGAGCCACTGATCCAAATGGAGATCGGTGGCCACCCACCTATCCCACTAGCTCAAAACAATTGTCCATTGTGATAGTTTCCTAGTCATTTTTCTATAGTTTTTTGGATCCCAAACTTTTGAGGCCCTAAACGACGTTTTTTTGCGATTTAGGGGGCCAAATAGTTGCCTTCGACGTGCATTTAGCCTCAATTGAAAGATGTCAAGCTCGGATAGACCTTTCCAACAGGCTATCGAGCGCCCAAATCAAAGATCATATGCAAAAGTTATGACCCCGGGAAGCTAACTATTCAACTAACCACCTTGGGGCCGCAAACTTTATGACAGTTCATCTTCTACGGTTATGGTTTGGACTTTTGGGGTTCTCTCCCTCATTCTTATTATAAATAGGCCCCTTTGGCCTCATTTTGTATTCAACTTTACACGAATGAGCGTAGCATCTCTTCTTAGAGATAGCTACCACCATTCTAGTTGTTGTATTTACAGTCTGTTCTATTTCCGCCATTTAATAGAATGTGTTTACTGTATCTTTGGTTTCTTTGCAATATGTCTGTGTTTATGATTATGTATCTGTTGTTTCATTTCGTTCACACATAGATCCGAATTAGCCACCAGACATATGACTGGATTCAAGAAGACCCTTTGCAATCTTTGAGGCCAAGAAGTTCCATAAGAAAGTGGAACTTAGAAATGGAAGTACCTATGACATTAAAGGGGTTGATTCAACTACCTTACAACTTGATTCATGTACGTTTATTAATATTGGGGAGATTTTATATGTTCCTAGTCTAAAGAAGAATGTTATTCCAATGACAATTTTAGAAGACAAGGGGTTCTCTATAACTTTCTCAGAAGGAAAGGCTTTGATATGGCCTAAAGGTGGAAGTATAAGCCCAGTCATCGTGATTGGAGTCCGTGAAGGTGACCTCTGTGAGGTCTAAGGACATGTTGTTAAAGCTCTATACCCCGGTCAAGATTCAGAGATCAAGAGGGATCCAACTGTGCTCTTCAGTCCCCAACAGAGTGGGGTTGCATAAAAGGAAAGTATAGATGTGATCTTCCATCAGTCCTCCAGTGACTCTGAGATGGAAATCTATAAGACTTCTCGTTTAGAGAAACAAAGGGAGAAGGCCAAGAAGCCTTCATTTGATCTCATTGAGAAACCTATTGAAAAGCTTTAAAGCTTGCTCCAATGAGACCCATGTCACTAATCCAGTTTACTCTCATTATGGGGAATCAACCAAACAAGAGGTTTGGAAAGATGATATTCTCAGCCATCTGAAGAAGTCAGCTATAACTTCCAAATGGATCTATGAGATCATGCTTCGTGTTGAGATGAAGAGTTGTCTGAAGCTCTTAGAAAATCCTGTATTTAATGACAGGTTGGAACACATCGAGAGGAGTTATCACCATGTCATGGTGCAGTATGTTATCAATGTGTTGAGAACTCCCCTCTTGCTGAGAGGGAGTGTTAAAGTTAGTGCAGCTGCGAGACCCATTCTCATGGAGGATGGTACCCTAGTCCGTTAACTAGGACAGAGTAAGACCCTAGAAGGTACACTAAGGCCCCTAGTAGTCTCCTGGGGTTCTTGGTCTGGGACCAAGCCGGTTGATGCCATGGCAAAGTCCCTAACATATGGTTAGGGAACCTATATGTCTCTAGGGTATTCTGGTATGGGACCAGACAATTTCCTAGACACGATGTCCAAGTAGATCCTATAGGTTGAGACAGAGATTTCCTAGTCTGGGACCAAGCAGGTCCTGCAAGAGTACCCCTGGTCAGTTAACGAGGTGAATCTTGGTCAAGTTGACCAAGATGATGATATGTGATGTCCTCTCTCCTAATTGGTTATTTCTAGGTTGTTTCTCAAGGGACTGGCCACCCCTTGATGATGTCACTAGCACCTAACCCTTAGGAGCAGTATTGAGGACCAAAGGATCACATCATCCAGTTTGGATCTTCTCCTTATACAGTGATGATAAAAAAATATATGAAACAATGTACCTTGAGAGAGAGAAAAGATTAGAGTCCTTGGTCTTGTTGGTCCTATAGGTAAAAGGGGTTGTTTGCCCAACTTTATGGTACACCTTGATCTTGTGGGTATAAGGGTTGTCTTACCTTCTTATTGTGACCCCCTTAGGTTGAATTATGGTCCTTTATCTCACTTGGTCCTAGCACTCTTTGTGTGTACCTTTGGTATGATGACTTTTACTCCATGGTTTTTATTTTTGGACCATTGGTACACAATCCTAAGTCAACCTTTATTTTATGGTTTTATTTTGTAAGACCATTGGACCATTTTATTTTATGGTTTTATTTGTAAGACCCATTTTATTTTATGGTTTTATTTTGTAAGACCACTGGACCATTTTATTTTATGCTTTTTTATATATAAGACCATTGGACCATTGGTACCCTATCCTAAGCTCCTAGAAGGCTTGTCAAGATTATAAATTAAAGTTTCACTTTCTCATTTTGAGTGCGGCATCTTGACAAAAGAAAAGCTTAGATCCGATATTTTTTATACGTTGTTGCTCTCTAGCTGGGCCATGATTGTGGGTTCCTTCTGCTGCTGAACCGTGACTTTTCGATATCCAAACCGTTGGGTTGTGGGTTGTTTTTCCTTCTGCTGCTAAAGCATGACTGTTTGATGTCCAGACTATTGGGTTGTGGGTTGTTTGTCCTTCTATTGCTGAACCATGACTGTTTGATGTCCAAATTGTTGGGTTGTGGGTTGTTTGTCCTTTCTGTTGTTGATCCGTGACTGTTTCCCTGTTGGGCATGACTTTATCTTCTTCTCTGCTGGTCATGAAGTGTTTTCCCTGCTGCACATGACTGTATCTTCTTCTCTAATGGTCATTAAGTGTTTTCCCTGCTGGGCATGACTGTATCTTCTTCTCTGATGGTCGTGAAGTGTTTTCCTTGCTGGGCGTGACTGTATCTTCTTCTCTGATGGTCATTAAGTGTTTTCCCTGCTGGGCGTGACTGTATCTTCTTCTCTGATGGTCGTGAAGTGTTTTCCTTGCTGGATGTGACTGTCCTCTCTGTAGCTGGTTGTGATGTGTCTATGCTGGGCATATGACTATGTGTCTCTGCTGGGTATAATTGTGTCCTAGCGTGATTGTATGTTTCTCTGCTGGTGTGACTGAGTGTCTCTGGTAGATGAGTTGTGACCTGTGTCTTTTCCTTCTTAAGAAATGCTGCTAAAGCTTGATTAAATGATTGATGATCTTAGGTATGTATCCTTATTGCTATAACCCTCTTAAGCTCTCTCTTAAGGTACGTCATTTGTTCATCAAGGTGACTTGTCTCTTCGGTGACAAGATCAAAACCTAAAAGTATCCGAGTATAAGGTTGATTCAAAACAATTCTAGATTAGTATTGTTACTATTCTTTACTGTTGTTATTTCCTGTACATTTTTTTTTATCAGTTATAATATTGTTACTGTACATGGCATTTGGTAAATCATCTCAAGGACCAACTTTAATGCAGTGACTAGTGGAGTGTTAAAGTTGAAAGAGACGAAAATTATGTTTGAATTTATTGTTTGAATTTATTGCAGCAGTACTATCCTAAATCTAACTTTGTTTTATAATTCTATTTATGCACTAAAGAATTGTTTTTATGTCAAATCCTAACCTAACACTAAACTTTAACAATAGCAACATACGTGCAATAGCAACCTAACACTAAACTTTAACAATAGCAACATACGCGCTTAACCCAAACTGGTATATGGAAAGGCCTAGTAGAATTCCTCCCATTAATTATGTATAATACAAATGGCAAAAGAAAACTTCGAAGATAGTGGATTAGTTTGTAGGTCTCACGAGTTCCTTTGATTGGCACGATGAGAAGGAAGACCATGGAGACTCTTAAGCCAGGATAACCCAATTGGTTAGTGGAGAATGCATGGGGATGATGCTCTAAAGATTGAAAATATTTCTATTAGTTTGTTCTCTTAAATTGCTAGTTCCTCCAAAACAAAGAGGATTTGAACCGCAAACAACTTCATCCAATGTTTCAAGGGTGATAATAGACCTATCTCTAGGAGAGCAAAAACATTAGTTATAGTGCATAGTGCCCTATGTCTTGTGATAGGAAGACACCAAAGTATCACAGGGGACCAATGACACGATGGGATGTGGATCCAAAGGAGGATACACATATAGATAAGGAGGATGGATTGGATGACACGAAGCATAGGTTGGTTGGTGTGCCATTGATTACTCTGATTCAAATAGTGACACTCTCATTAACAAGTCCTAATAACTTTGTTCAGCAAATGGATGCAAAGGATCAATCAATGTCATTGATGCCTTGATGTGCATTTGTTGTTAATTTATTTTAGCTACTTTTCACAATCCATTGTTAATGTTCAATTTTTACTCTAGATATTAATCACTAAGTCTTTAACTCTTTACTATTAGTATTTACTTGGTAATCTAAATCAATGTTGATCATCATTGATTCAATGTGCAATATGATAATATCAAGTACAATGGCAATTTAAGGCTCGTGTTTCTATCGATACAAATTTGAATTTATATGATGTATTGCTATTGATGAACTCCAATCAGCTTTTATGTGTAGCATAATGCATTTATCATTTATGTTTTCATGTCTTTTGAATTTATTTTTTAATAATTTTGGAGAGGAGGTACCCTATGGCAGGTACCTCGACATCCCCCTCCCTCATGATGCTCCCTAAAATTTGCGGGGGGGTCTACACACATCCTCAAGTGTTTTTACCTACTCTCGCATCCCTACATCCCAAAAACTTGGTGTTAACATTGAACATTATTAACAAGATCTAGTATGAACCATTTGGCTATATTCTACAACATGATACTTTTTAATAAGCAACATACATTCAATTGTTGATAGTTATCTTACTGCACCATTTATCGAATCAACAACTTATAGATTAAACCACTACATGATGCATACAAACATAACATCATATCACTAAGGATAAAATTTTAGCTCTGTACCGGCTAGGTCATGCTTAGTTGGACTTCAAGTGAGCCGGCAAAGTTTCAACAAGGTTACTTGTTCATGATCAAAGTTCAGAGGTTCATCAAGCCTTCTAGGCCCCTTTCTTATTTTTATAACGCATGTTCATACCCCTTGGGGGAGTTGTAATAAAGTGTGCTAGCATGATGATTTTGTAAAGAGTTGGGATTTCTAAGACTTAAACATCAATCCGATCATTCCAAGGTGTTTTTTCCCTTGTCAATTATGCAATGTTGAATAAGCGATGTATAATTTTCGAGTTTTTCACCGCTCCTCCAAAGCTGGAATGGTTGTCTTGGTGGTTAGGCCTTAGGAGGTTATTACAACTCACGTGTCAATACTAGGTCCGCCTAGGTTTTTGTGCTTTTCGAGAAAATAAATTTTTCCCGCAAAATTAGGCCTTTTTTAATGGTTTTAATTGAAAAAATTCAAAGCGTAATAAAAGATGGGTCTGAAGTCCATTTTTGGCGTGGGGATGCTCGTTTTCACACTCGGAGCGTCATCTTTACTCCAGAGGCTACTTTTCATATGTTTCAGGGGCTAAAACATCTCGTGGAGCATTATTCAACGAATGGAGCATCAAATTGGCATGCTAAAAGTGCAACAAATTAGCACCAAAGTCAAAATTTTAAAATGTCAAAAATCAAATAATTAAGTGTGGAAATGACATGGGGGTTGGAAAGCAAGAGAAACAAGCAAGATCTCTTGCAAAATCCAACAAGGAAATTTAATTGCCCATTTCCAAAGGGGGTTTTTCTTCATATTTTATTCACTTATAATTAAACTTCTCATTCGGTTTCTTGGTTACTTGCTCTTTTATTTTAGATCTACATGCTTAAGATCGATATCTTCCTTAGATCTAGTTTATAGAAGTGTTTTTTGTTGCTTAGATTTAAATATTCATAAAGTTGATCTCTCTTTCATCTAAATCTAGCATCAAATCTACTTTTCTTTGCAAGCATTTCAAGGATATTTTTAGCTTGTTAGCTTAAAGTAGTTTGCATTAAGTTTAAAAGTTAAAATCTAGCATCAAAGTGCTTTATTGGCAGCCCCTTGAAGGTTGTCCAAGATCCTAAGAGATTGGGTCTTACAATCCCAATCTTCTTAGTTAATTGTTTTGCCTTAGATCTAGTTTCTAGCAGTCTTTTTTTCCATAAATTTTTGTTGTGTCCAAAAGCACTTTCAAAGTGTTTTTTGGCCATTTCTAACACTTTATAGCTCGCTGTTTTTTTACAGTAGTTAGCAGGTTGGAGGGCTTTTGGGTGAAAAAATCAAAGATCTAAGCAATCGGAGGCCTCTTAAACCATCCCTTTACTTTCTAGCTCTTTCCCAAATAGTTTGTAAGCTTACTTCTTCCAAAATTACAAGGAGAAAGAAGCATTTTTACTCTTCTTTGATCAAGTTGTAATCTTGTAATAAAATAGTTGGGGCTCTTTAGAGCCCACTCCCCATCCCTCCAAGGGGGATTTGCGTCGGTGTCGAATTTCGTGACTTTCTTGTTTTAGTGTAGTTTGTTTTGTGCAGATTAGTATACTTTCATAAAAGTTCATTTTTGTTATATCATTCATTCTTCAAAATAATACAAATACTAATCCCACGACTTCCTGACTTACCTGAAAGGGGAAAGAGATGTGTGGTAGGACTAATTAGAAAACATTTGCTTTTGTGTTGTTCTTTACTTTTTTTTGGCACATTTTACACCCCTTGCTCTCCCGATTAGGGCTTTTAGCCCAACAGATATTCTTGGGGATTTAATAAACAAGCAAACACATTGCACATAAATTCCTTAAGACTTTATCAAGGCTTCGTTGTATATGCTCTGTATCGTTGTGGTCCAACCGATCAGTTGGCTACATCAAAAGCAACGTGGGTGACTAGCTTAATTAGTCTCACATTTTAATTAACCTTCCAGGGCGAAAATCCAATGCCTCGATTTGATCCGTTGCAGGGAAAGTTCACAGAGGAAGCGGGAACAACTGGATAGTGACCTCGAGATACCGTCAGGCTACACCCCTGTTGGTGTAGTGTTGGACACATCTCAGAGACTCCGATCAAGGTTACAAAAACCGAACCAGTCGACCCTCAGAACCGGAACCGGTCAAAAACCGGGTAAAAAGCCGGATCATAAAACCGATCCACCAAAAATACAAAAACTACTTAATTTTGAAAAATTATATATATATTCATGAATCCAAACCATTATTCATAAATTTGAAAAAGGTGCTCTTGCTATGTGCCATACTAAACATATTTTTTGTTTCAGTATAGACAGTCTTGAACATCAAAATATAAACAAGATCTTTATCCTGGTTATTATACTGTCACTGATTTCATATTACAGAACACTACTTGGAGCTTAACATGAAGACAGGATCAGAAACATAAAGACAGTATATGATTCTTATGACATTGTGTGAACTTCAAGTCATCATTACATAATGTTGCTTTCGTTCTATATAGAACTACAATATTGCTGGATGCCTGATTTCTATTCCAACCCTGTTTACGAATTGTTTAATTATGTAAAATTTCCATCCTGCGGCATATCCCATAAACCAACCTATGGCTTGCAAAACATGGTGCGAAGGTACTGATTTACTATTGTTATAATCTTATACATATTCTGAACTCTTTCTAATGGAATTTATGATTCAGCAATTGACTCTATGTCAATAAATAAATATTTGATTATTTGAGCATAATTCTGGATTTGTATTTTCTTTTGAGATGGAATATCTAGGAAGTGGGAGTAATGTCTTAGCATGTTCCAAAACCCATTAGAATATTTTCCATTTTTTAAATGTAAACGTCCAATGAATGCTAGACACCAGTTCTTTCATTCTGTCTTCACTTAAACCACAATTTTACAGAAGGTAAAACATAAACATTCAACCAATGCTAGACACCAGTTCTTTCATTTTGTCTTCACCTGAACCACAATTTTACAAAAGGAAAAACATCATGTCCACTCAACCGGTCAAAAAAACCGGAATCGAAACCAGAACTGGTCAAAACTGAAGCAAAACCAGTCAAAACCGGTCAATTCCGTATGGAACCGGTCATTTCCGATTTGAGACACTGGTTTGAACCGGTGAGGCCCCAAAACCGGTCGGACCGGCCGGTTTTACCAGTTCCAGTCTGGTTTTTGTAACGTTGACTTCAATACAACCTACATATTCTTCGTGTGAAACCACATCGGATAAGGGTTTTGGACATACTCCTCATACCTCTGGGTATATTTGGAGTTCCCCTCCCCCTAATTTAATTCACTCATCTTCTACAATAATTAAAACTTACCAAGAGAAAATTGCAAAACATTTACTTCAACATTTCAGCACATACAATTTTATGACTCCATTTTAATTCAGCATTGGTCTTTATGCTTTTATCTCCATAAATCTTGCTCAGATAATTTATGTGTTGAGTGAATCCTATATAAGCTCTTATGATATTTATGCTATTGTAATATGTTCATCTTGCAAGCCTCTTGTGTTATTATTTTTGTTTAAAAACTCCTAAACAACTCATTCATCTAAACCATTACCACTAAAGCCTAATCAGCCTTAGCAACTCTTAGGGTCTACCCCCCCCTTGGCTTCGTTAGGAATTTGCCTAAACAGAGGAGTCAAGAACAAGGTGACAGCCTTGACTCAAGACTTGCCCCCAAGGACACACCGAATAGCTTGAAGATTTCTGCCACGTTCCCCCCAGGTGTGTGAAAGGATGCAATTCAATGTTTATAAACAAGAAAAACACAACCCAAACAAAATGACTAATATCCCAAATTCCTCATTAACATAGTTCATAATCATTTATGAGAGCTAGGATAACGCAATGGGGTTGAATAAATAAGTTTGAATACCTATAAAGAGTTATGAATCTATTCCATTTCAATGGATTGCAAAAGATGAGCATTATCAATTAGTTGAATACTGCAAGAGAGTCCCAACTCCCACAAGAAGTACAATGCATGGATCATGAATATAAAGAAAAGTATTTTCAAACTATTTTAGATTGAACATTATGTAAGCAATTGAGAATAACCAATCATATATGGAATGAAGCTTTCCACATAGCAAACATGCATCAATTCCAAAAAAGTTGCAATTTTTCCACCTTACATTTTGTCCTTTCCATTCTCTCTTTCCTAATCTTCTTTCTACTAGCCTTTGTCTTTGGGTCTTTACTCTAGTGCATTCTGGTTCTACACCAAAATCTTCAACTATCTTGACATAACTCTGAGATTTCTTTTGCATCTTTTCTTTACTCTTAAATTTTAATTATCTCTAGACTATATTGTTTTAGCATTGTCTTGACTCTTGTTTGGATTTTGCGGTTTAAAGAAATACCGGCTAGCATTCACTATTAGACTTTCTCAAGTTTAGTATGCTTCAATAAAGATGACATCTCTCTTAGTGTGGTCATTGACATCCCGTAAATGATAAGCCTTTGATTGCTTACCATATCTATGTTACCAAATTCGCTAATATCTAAGTTTGACTCAACTCATGAACCAAACGAGTCAAAATTACTCGACGACGAGTCACACTTGCGTTGATCGAGTTTGACTCAAAAATAATTGCAACTCAATCTTGGTCGACATGAGTATGGCTTGCCAACTTGCATATAAATGCATAGAAAATGCCCCATCTATAAATGCACAGAAACTGCCCTATCTATAAATGCCCATAAACTATCATGCCCTAGGCCTTACTTTATACTCATGCTAGCATAGTTTTTCCCAAGCTGAGTCAAACTCTCGACTCTTCTAGCTTGCTAAGTCTAGTAGCATAGTCCAACAACATACAATCATGACCTCTATCTGCTCACTTAAAACTTCTCTGCACTTTTGAAATGTGCATATGTGTTGTACTACCAAAAATGCACAAATACTCAACAGTGGGGTTGCACCCTCTCCAAGCTTCCTTTAGGATCTTATTCCCCACAACATCTGGAGGATTGAAATTAATAACATAGATTACATAGTTTATATCTTCTTCCCATAAACTTATGGCTTAAGTTAGTAACTTTATGTGCTTCAACATACTACATGACATATCCTATATAACTTTGTTCTTTTTTATGCTATGCCTCTCTATTCATGAGTATAGGCAGTTGTGAAGTTTCTCTAAATATCCTATTCCTTGCAATGATTCTCAAAATCTTTGGACTCGTATTCACCTCCAGTCTCTACTCTCAGGGTCTTCAATTATGGCATCTATTTAACTTTGTTCTTTTTTCTACTATCCCACTCAATTCATGAGTATAGGCAATTGTGAAATGTCTCTAACTACCCTATTCTTTTCAATGATTCTCAAAATCTTTGGACTTGTATTCACACCTCCACTATCTAATTCCAAAGTCCTCAATTGTTTGCCACTCCAATTCCCTACTAGAGCCTTCAATTCTAGAAAACATTTACACACATCGAACATTTGGCTTAAATAGTAAGCCCATACTTTTCTATTGTATTCATCAAATCATCAATGAATGTAGTCAAGTACAACTCCAAATCTGATTTAGTGCACCATTCTTTCCCTTTTGAAAGTTTCTCATGCATCTACTTTCCAAGTATGAATGCTTCACAAAGTTCAAAGACTTCTATGTCAGCAATAATCCATAAATGGTGAACCATATTAACCTTATACTATGACTACAACTTTGATAGTTCTAAGTGTCCATAACTTAAGTGCCATAGTCTGCTTTGATTCATTATTGTTGCCATGGCGCGCTCTACACCAATCCACCAACCACGGCATCAATCCAATGAATCCATCTTCTCCATAGCCTTCGCCTAATATTTCAAACATATTATCATCGATGAGGCACCTACCATTATTGAAATCTGCCTTCAAGTCCAGATTTGTCATCTAACACATAAATAACAAGTTCCCTTTCAATGCGTATGCATGCAACAAATCTTTAATGTCTCTAATTCTCCATAGTTAAGCAATACAAGAATGTCCCCTCGTTTAATTTCTAAAGCGTGGTTGTCACCAAATTTGATGTCTCCAAGAGTTTCTGCTCGTGGATTTCCAAACCAACCTCCCCTACCAGTTGTGTTCAGTGGGCCCAGAATCGATGTACCAAGCATCTTCAAGTGTTTCAACTGTCACAAGTGATGTCAACAATGTTCCTTTTACACAACCATCTTTCTTGACGAGATATCTCTTCCCTGATTAATGTCCTAATGTTTATTCTGCTTGCCTTGCGACTGAATTCGATGGCACTTGAAACAGTGTGAATAATGTCCTTTCTTGCCACAGTAAAATAGGTTATCTCCCTCTCACTCTTCTGATTCTTCTAAATGCTTTCCTCTAGTTGTGCAATTTTTTACTTCCATTGTGCACTTTTGATCTTCAACTTTGCAGTAAAGGCTTGATCAATTTGGCATTGCTCAAACCTTCTCTGCATTGTTCTCCCTACAACATCATTCCCACCAAGTTCATCAAATGTGATCCAAAATGTCTATTTTGTATTTTATAACCAGATCTATCACAAATAGCTGAAAATATCTTAGTAGGACCATTTGTAGTCAGCGCTACTAAATCTTTAGTCTCAATTTTGACCAACAGCTATAGGTCGGTGGCACACATACTCAATGCACATCATATAATCAGTCATGCCATCATTGTCATTCAATTCCAAATTTTCAACACATAAAGCTGCTTGCACAAATATAGTACTTATGATTGATTGGAGGTCAAATCCAAGTTTCTACAACTTTGTTCAAAGCTTCTAAGTAGCCTTTGCACTCTGAGTTTGAGGAATGATGTGATCTTCCACTGACAAGTTCAAGAGGTATTGCATATCTTCATCTCTGCCATTATAGTTATCCAACTCTACTTGATTTAATGGAGGCTCTTTGTTCCCTCAACAAACTTCAACAACTTATACTTCATCAGAGCATTCCTCATCCTAAATTTCCATACTATGTAGTAATTTTTATCAAACTTAACTTCAAGAAGAGGAATCGTAGAAGTGGATGCCATAGCTCCACCTCACTTAAAGAACTCAAAAGTTACCAACAACTTTCTTCTTCAAGATTAGAATCAAACAACCTCTAATACCAGCAGCTTTCTTGTCCTATATCATATCCAAACTTGCTCTAATACTAGTAGCTTTCATCTTCAAGATCAGAACCAAAGTTGCTTTTATACCATGTAGGAAAGTGCATAATCATGCACATCTAATCAAAACTCAAAACTTAACAGATTTTCTAAAGCAAAGCATTAAAAGCACACTAGAATCTAGATGCTCTGCTAATCTCACCCAACCTTCTCTAATACTAGAGTAGATCTCATCCTGCAAAACCTTCAGATAACAATGCGGCACTTATTTAAATTAGCATTGCAACTTGCAACACAAGAAGCCTCAACTCTAAGATCCAGATCTCTACTTTGTTGTTCTGCAGGGAGTTCTATGTTGAAATGCACAAAAACACCCACTTCAGCAGCGCACAAGTCACTTGAGGACGGAACCAAATCAACAATGCAGAACTATATTGTTCACAATCTTGTGCTAATAGCAATTAAAAAATTCTATGCTAATCCCCAAGAAGTTCAGTGCACAAAGATATCATTATAAAGTGAACTTTTATTAACTAAAGAATTGCCAATACTACAACAATGTACATACAATACAATTACACGGCAATGGCTCCCAAGGACGTTGTATGGCACTATTGCCAATACAATACATATTTACAACTCCAATGGCTCATAAGGAAATGCTTCCTTCGTAGACAAGCTTATATCCTATGGCTAACAGGACGTTTACAGCACTATGGCAGCTGGCCCACAATAACTCTCTAACATGCCATCTATTATCTAATTATCTAAACTCTAATAAATT
The DNA here is from genome assembly GCA_001517045.1 of Pseudotsuga menziesii. Lineage (NCBI taxonomy): Eukaryota > Viridiplantae > Streptophyta > Pinopsida > Pinales > Pinaceae > Pseudotsuga > Pseudotsuga menziesii. Next base: position 189,824 of record LPNX010427914.1, read on the forward strand.
AGGTGTTTACATATTTATAGTTTCTGGAGTGATCAAATTTGACCAAGTCTTCCATATGCTCTAGATGAAATCTAAAAATCACCCAACTCATGAGTGATCAAAGTTGGCCAAGTCTGATCATTTTTAATTTTTACCAGTCAAACTTTGCCTAGCAATCACTTCCACATTAGAAAAATTATGTCCATTAAAAATTTTTACCATGTCCATTGTTAACTGCCACACCAAATCGACCCTGCAGCAAAATACTCCTTGCCACAATTTCTAGTGCACTAGAACTAAACCACATTAGAGATAGCATTATTGCACTTGCCCCGACTCTAAACCTGCATTCTTCTTCTTTGTACATTTGCAACATGACAACTTGTGTTGAATGTTTTTCCATTACTTCTTCTAACAAAAGATTTTGGTTCCTAACCTGTTTTGATCTCAAAGGTGTTGGAATCAGTCCACATTTGTTACAAGATTGCCAGGAAACTTGGGTACGGGTACGGGGACAGGGACGCCACTTTTTGAAAAAGGGTACTTGGGTACGTCAGGGGTACTATATATATATATATATATATATATATATATATATATAGTCACATCATACATGCATATTGATTTCTTCATAAATTATGAATCATGATTCATAATTATAAATTCGCTGATTATTTGAATAGTGAACATTCAGATTGAAAATTTGAAACATAAAATTTGATAAATCATAGACTCAGTAGATATCAATTAGAAGACTGGAAGTTACATAAAATTTGATAAATCATTGTACCAGGCAGCTGTAACAGAGAATCAAACTCAGACATGAATGTACACTTGAAATCTTATTTTAAACACTTATTTGTACTGCTGTTACAGGCAATAAAAAATTGAAAATTGCCAAATATATTCCTGCGTTGATGTGAGTGTATTTCTCAATACCAAATACATATGTATATTTTTTATGTGCACATTTGGTAGTCAAATTATGTTCCGTGAGTGCGGAACACAAAACCATAAAAACATTCATTGTAAATCAATGTAAAATCAATCTACTAGATTTGGACAATATTAATTATTTAGTGGAATTTGAACAGTGTTGCAAAGTGTTTGACATAAGTCCTGAATCAGACTCCATACGTAGTTAGCAAAAAAATTACTTCAGATTTGGTGGGGGGTCATTACATTTTCCCCAATGAATTGCATTTTATTGAATCGGTCGTACCCCTGGAGTACACAAACATGGGGTACGAAGTACCCAAACACGGGATACAACATACCATTTCGCCTATAAGTACCCCTTTTTTATAACGGAGTCTCGGGTACGTAAACCCAGTATGGGATATGGCAGGAGATGTACCCTACGAGTACCCTGGAAACATAGGTATATAGAGATGGATGATTATTGCAACCTCGATCAAAGGAAACATAAATAAGAAATTGAATGCCAACTCTAATTTGTCTACTTGGTGGGTTAGACTTAATAATGTTTGGAAAGCCCTAGGGGTAAAGCCCATGAAAGTTGTTATTTAGCTAGCTTTCAGGACTAAGCCATCTCAACTAGCCAAGATTGGTAATGTCCCTCTATATTTCTTTTTGTAATAAGGATAAAATCATTCTCCATTGTTTTTTGTTTTGTACAGAAGTCCAAGCGTCATGGCACTTGGTAAAGCATTTCTGCACTCCCAAATGAAATGTCCCTTGTTAGTTGATATGAGAACATATTAGGAGATTATGCCTTCCTTTCTAATTTCTATACTACATGGCAATTGTTAAGAATCAAAACTATATATTTACTATGGAGAGAAAAAACCATGATGTACATGGATGTTTCATAATAATAGACTCTCTCTCTCTCTCTAGCATTTCATCATTTTGTCCAATTCTACTATGGAGATGCAAATCCAAGCTCAAGTAGCAATGGGGTTAGAGCACTTGTGCAACCTTATTATCATGTGGCAATGTGCCTTTACCATCAATAAATTGGCACTTGAGAAAGGTTTTGTGTATAAAAAGGAAAAAAAGTGAAACCAATCTCGACACAACCCAGTGGCAACATGTAGGCCACATGAGGCACACTCAATAGATATTATCACCTCTAGAAGCAAGGACAAAGTAGCCAAAGTTTGGCTAAGGAAGACACCTTGACAAACAAGTACCCTATAGTTATGTTGTCCATATCACTTTTGTGGGCTAGAATAGAAGATGGAGGTCAATGAGGGGATCTCCCACTCCCCTGTGGACACACTAAACATGGTTGGGATCCTAATAATCATGAATAGGATTTCACACAAGCATTTGGACATTTTAATGCACCAATTTTGATATTAGTTATTAATCTCATGGATCTTGGTCCACAACTATGACATGTTGTGGCCTGCCTCTCTAGTAACCCTTTTTATTTATTGTAAAATAGCCATGTAATTATTGAATTTTTTTGTAATTAATGTGTTATCACCTAAGTTGCACTTAGGGGATTTCCAGTGAGCCGCCGAAGTCATGAACAAGCCAGTTGTTCATTGTCAACGCTTAGAAGGTTCCACAGTTCATAAGGACCAGTTGTGGTCTGTTCTTTTTAATAAAATACATGTTCATACCCCTTGGGGCGTTGTAATAAATGATCTAACACGACAAACTATTTGTAAAGGACTTAGCTTCCTAGGACTGGGCTATCAATCTGATTATTCCAAGGTGTTTCTTCCCTTGTCAATTATGCAATGCTGAATAAGCGATGTATAATTTTCAAATTTTTCACTGCTCCTCCAAAGCTGGAATTTTCGTCTTGGTGGTTAGGCCTTAGGAGGTTATTAAAGTTTATGTGTCGATGTATATAAGCGTGTTAGGCATTGTTTTTGAGTCATATGGACATGTACTAGGTCCCCCTAGAGTTTCGTCTAATTCTGAGACAAAATAAATTTTTCTGTTTTTTAAGCCATTTTTTATTGGTTTAAATAGAAAAATTCAAAATGTAAAAAAAGTGTGATTTGGAGTCCATTTTTTGCGTGGTTGGGCTCATTTTCAAGCTCAGAGCAGCATCTTTACCTCAGTGGCCACTTTCACTATGCTTCGGGTAGCTAAACCACCCTGGAAGGCGTTATTTGGATAACAGAGCATTAGAATGGCATTTAAATGCTAAATTATGAGAAAATGTACAAAAGTCAATTTTGGAAAGTCAAGGTTCAAAGTCAAATTAGTAGTTTAATATATGATGGGGTGACATGGCATGGGTCCCCATTGAGTTACAACCTTCACCTTATGATGTCCCACATTGTATTAAAGCTTTAGCGAATGGATTTTAGCGTGGAGGAAGGGATTGACGCCACCTCCACGCTAGTGTGGTTGGAGGCTAGCAAATGGAAAGAGGGTGGACCCCTCTCCATATGTTTTAAAAAAAATATAAACATGGTATATTTTACATTATGTGTGGCATATCACATAGTAACAAACCTTTCATTAATTTGAGCTTGAAGGATCACGTCACTCTAATATGTCGTACAATCGCGTGAGGAAAGGAGACTCGCATGTGTGGAGAGG
>LPNX010427914.1:193754-213493 GCA_001517045.1 Pseudotsuga menziesii
TGATCTCCAATTGGTTGGTGCCCCCCCTGGGGTTGGGTTTTGTTATAAAAGCAAGGCCTTCTTCCTCATTTTGGGTGGATGATTTTTGCGAAGAACCTCTGGTGAAAAATATTGTAATGTTTGTTGCTTTCATGCAATTATTTGAATAAAGAAAGGCTTTGGAGGCTCATGTGGTGTGGTTCTTGGATGCATATGCTTTGGTGAATGAGGTGATACAATTTCAAAAAAATTCTCTTGCTTTGCTAATCTTTGGTTATTGATCAATGCTTTAGAGGGCTTACATAAGCACATAAGAATAGATATCTGTAGTCTCAAGTTTTCTATTTACTTATTTACTCTTAGATATCGAAAAGAGCATTGCCTTATTCAGTTGTATCTCATGCTTTTGTTGATTTCAACTAGTAGATGGTACATGATCTAATACCCATTTTTGCAAGTGTATGAGTTCTTTGTTTGCAGATTACTCCACTCTACTGAGTAAAAGGTTGAGCTAGTTTGCATCTCCTTTTCTTGGAGCCAAGTATAAAAATTCAACAACTATTTGCTAAGTGAGATCCAAGGTTGCTTCAAAGATTCAAGATCTAAGTGGTTCTACCTCTCTTATTCACCTTTAAAATCAAATTTCAACTCTTAAATTGTTACGAAGTAAGGTTTGGATCTCAAGTTTCCCATTCTTCTCCAAACCTTGTGCTCTCGACTTTGCTTCTTGAGTTTGTTTCTTGTCTCTTCGTTGCCTGCTTGCCTTTTTTTGGGTGACTGTCCCAAACTTCATTTCGTTGCTCTTTCTCTATCTTTCGTTGCCCCTTACTTCCATTTTTGTTTGGCTGCCCCTTGCCTTTGTTGCTACTTCCCTCAACTTTGTTTGCTAGCCTCCTCTTAAGCTTGCTTTCGCCCTCCTCCTTGTAGCCTTCTTTCCTCCTCCTCTAGCTTCCTAACTTCTTCCTTTGTTTTGTTTCTTCTTTTTCATCTTCCATTTTACTTCTAGTTCTTAGTTTAAACACTTATCTAGTTTCACTCTAAAGTTTTGTTTCTAACTTGCATCTAGTTAGCTCTCTTTTAAGCTTTCTAATTCACTTAACTTGCATCCATCTCATACTTGGTTCATTTTTTAAATTTTCAAAGTTTATAGATCTTAGTTGCTAGTTCATACTTAGTTTCTTTTTAGAGCTTAGTTTTAGATCTTTTATTTTTTATTTTTTACTAACTCGTAACAAGTTAGTGTTCAAAGCTCTCATTTTTAGGAATACAAGAAGCTTCAACTCGAATCAAGAAAGCCCAAAGGCTAGAAGCAAACAAAGAGCAAAAAGACAAACTCCTTGAAAAGCACTTCCCTTTTCTTTCATTCCCCCTTCTCATATTGTGCTTTCAAGCGAAGACAAAAACATCAAAGCATTGTAATAATTAATAAAGAGCAAGTAGGATAAAGGCTCCCACACCCCACTTCCCCCCCACCTCATTTGGGGGAATCATGTATCGTCCATTGTCTATTTTCGCACTTTACTTTGCTTTATACCTGCACAATAAATTGTTAGAGTAGAATAGAAAAAGTTAGCGTCATCTTTTGAAAAAATCTGCTAGATCTCAGTTTCCTAGTGTAGTTTTGCTTCACTTTTCAAGTATTTTTATTTCAAATAAATTGTTAAAAAAGAACTCAAAGTCTCTTGAATCTCACTGAAAAGTGGATCAAGAGCACTCTCTATCGGAGAGGTTTTGTTTTTTGTCTTAGATTAGATTTCATGTTTTCATATAAATTGCTAAATAAAAAGAACATAAATCTCTTGAATCTCACCGAAAGGTGGATCAAGAGTGCTCTCTGTCGAAGAGTTTGTTGTTTAATTTTCAGTTCATTTGCATTAGCATTTTTTTACCTTTTCCATAAATCTCTTGAATCTCGCCATAAGGCTGATCAAGAATGCTCTTTGTCGAAGAGTTTTTCGATGGTTCTTATTCACAACATTTAATAAAATTGGAATCTACATTTACTACATTGTGTATGCTCTGCCCACTTGTGGGATACCCATAAGCAGTTGTAGATTCATTAAAACTTCACATTTTAATCCACTTCAACCATAAATAAAACACTCTCCCAAGAAAACCAACGAAAAGCGTTGATCGCTAATAATCGAAAGTGGGCAAATTCTACCTGGGAACGCGGGAACCACTGTACCGAGACCTTGAAAGCATAGTTAGACTACATCCTTGTTGGTGTAGTGTTGAACACTGCTTTAGAGGCTCCGAACAACCCACATGTTCTTGTACGGAACCACTTAGACTATTATCCAGACATATCTCCAGTACCGAAAGGTATACCTTGGAGATCCCCTTCCCTTGTAATAATCAACTTCACCCCTAAAATTTACCAAGAACACTTGCAAAACGTTCTCAAGCACACCCAAGACTTGTGTCAAGCATCCCAAGCACTACATTGACTCCATTTAGCACTGTCGTATCAATTATTTATTTGCTTATTATCTATCTGGAGCACTTGTGTTATCTGTTTAATTCATATCATGCCTTGGATGCTTTACTTTTAAATTGCCATTATCAAGTGGTTGTGCATCTTTAATTATCTTGCAAGAACATACTTGGATCATTAAACTATTATTGTAAATCTCTTCTAAAAACTCCTAAAAAAACACACATCTTCATCATACACCAAAAAACATTTTAAAACACGAGCCTTAGAAACTCTTTGTAGGGTCTTACCCCCTTGGCTTCGTTAGGAGTTTTCCTAAACAGAGGAGTCGGGATCAGGTGACAGCACCTGACTCTTTGCTTACCCCCAAGGCCACACCTTTCCCACTTGGAAAACAGCTTTCGAAAGATTTATGTTGACAGTGTGCACATTGGCGGGCAACATAATGAAAGCTATTGTCATTTACAAAAAGTGTGAATTAGAGAGGGGACAACAGAGTTGAGGAGCCAGGTCTCAACCCTCTAAGAATCTCTTGCTACTAGAAGAGGATGATTTTCTTCCACGCTACTGTAGAGAGGCGAAATGCAACAAGTAAGAGGTTCCCGTCAAGAGAGGGTGTGAATATTCCATGAGCTCAAACAGATGGGACCGAGTCTGAGGTTTCATGTCGAAGGTAAATACCTTGGCACTACAATTTTGCTCTATCTACAGGATTCTATGTGCAAAGCTTGTGAAGCCTCCTTGAGGTGGCAATGAGGATTTATACTTCAGTCCATGGTGTAGAAAAATTGTTTGAAATGTTGAGGAAGCTAAAATATTGAAGGACGACATCTTGGTAAGTCGCTACTAAATAGGACAAGTAAAAGTGTGGCATGCCACAAATATAGCAAAGCCTGAGAAAAGAATATCAAATATGTAATGATGTAAAGCACTAGCTTTGCACTTCAAAATGAGGCGACTTTCATAAGCTAAATTTTAAAGATAAAAGGATAATGTTTAGAACAAATTAAGAGGGATAAACACTAATTTTGTAACATCCAATACTTTTGTAAACCTTTAAAACATGAACATGGAAAAATGTGCTTCAAATGTCCTTGTTCACCCATGCTAAAGTATCTAAAGTAGGCTTTGTGGCAGAATCAAATTATCCATGTGCATCTCTGTTAACTAGTACTAACGAGGTGCTTTGAATATACTAAGTACAAAGAGATGCTTACAAATGCTTTGAATGCAGATCGATGAGCAGCCATCTCATACATGCAACATCCTGCTCATACATGGCAAAATTACAGTTAACGAAATTGTCTAATATTTTCCAGAAAATATAGATAAAAAATAAACATAAAGTGCACGAATGATAAGTTAAAATTTCTCACCTAAGGACCAGATATCTGATTTGAAACCATAAGGGATATCTGCTAGAAGTTCTGGACACATGTAGTTTGGAGTGCCCACAACCTGCGCACATCAACCAAGTGTCAGTAGTTAATAAATACTAAACAGACTTGATTTCTAAATAACTATATGCAGAAAGCTCTTTATTCATAGGCAAGACAGTTAACTAGGATTTTCAATAAATATGACGATTCTTCACACAAATTCAGAGTTTGCATAATGGGCCAGTAATGCATACAATTTTATCTAAAAATACAATGCCTTGACCATGCTTTACCAGCAAAACAAATTAACCAGTCATTGCATCTAAATGGATTGATCTTTGATTATTATCTACATTTCACTGCTTGTCAGTTATTGTTTCAATCTCCAAGTTAGAAGTGTCAGTCCCATCATTACCAAGTATTCCTCAATAAACTAAGAACACGGATGGTTAAAAGGAGGTTTAAAGTGAAATGAGGTCATTTATTTCTCGTATGCATAATCAAGATTCAACCTCAATTCTTTAATCCTTCAATCACCAGAAAACTATTAAATGAAAACATTTACATGTGACTAGCACTGCCAAGAATTTTAAATAAACTAGAATGTCTTTCAAGTTTTATCAGTGTCAAAAATCAAACAATGGGACGCAGATTCTGCATTCGGGAATTTAACCTAAATCCAGAATCCAGATATCTACTGAAAACACCAATAAAAATAACAGCTATTGAATACGTTAACCTACAAACACATACCGCTGATAATATGAACAGCAAACACAAAGATCTGACTCTCAAAACAGCATCTGTATTCTACTAATTCTAAAGAATAAAAACAATGCAAAAGGCCCAAATCTCTAACTCACTAACCAACCCAGTAGTGCACTCTACATCTCTTATAGATATGAGACATGGGAAGATGCAATGTCCCTGGACACATGAAAGGAGCACTAGGTTTGATTGTGTCAAACCCTAACCCTAATCTGAATACCTAATGTACCCTAGCTGCATGGATAAGAGTGCCCAGAGAAATGCACCTTCTTCTGGAGAACTGCATCAAACAAACTGTTGGTGGCTTGTAGAGATCCGCACCCTTATCCCATAATAGACAGCTCTCATGCAAGTGCCTTAGGTAACCTTGGAATCTGAGGCATATCTATTGAATAGATCATGCATGTAATCTAAACTGAACTAAATTGAACTAGGACTGAAAGAGAAACTGAACTGAAACTAGAAATCGCTATATCTGGAACAGTAGTGAATTGAGTGTAACTGACGGTGGCAAAATTGGAAATATACTCAGATTGTCGCAAGCATGTTGAAGGAATGCATGTGCCCTCTACTCCCCTACAGAATAGTGCCCCCCTCACACTTAGTTGTACACTTCTGCCATAACTGTTGTTGTACCGACCTAAATTAAACGTGCTCTTCCTCCTGATGTTGTATGGACCTGTTGCTGTACCTATGGACTGTGTGCACCCTAGTGCTATGGAGAAGACTTTCCGAACTAGACTAGATAAAATCTAACACTCCCTCGTAGCAAGGAAAGTGTTCTCAAACCAATCCCAACATGTCCCTGAAGATCTTGAACTTCCCCTTTGCTAAGGGGTAGTCAAAGATATCCACAACCTACTAATATGTCTAAACATACTGGAGAGCCACTACTCCCTTATGAATTTTGTCTTGGAGAAAGTGGTCCCTAATGTCAATGTGCTTGGAGCATTCATGGAATACTGAATTCTTAGAGAGACTGATGCGACTTTGACTTCCATAGTAGACCATAATACTATAATAGGCTCCAACATCTCACATGTTAGCTCTAATATCAACTTACAAAGCAAGATGGCTTCACAGCTAGCAATGTTGGCTATCATGTACTCCTCTTCTGCCAAACACAATGCCACTAAAGCCTACTTCCTACTGAACCAAGATATCACTCGTATAACCAAACTAAAGCAACCAAGGTACTCTTCCTTGCAATGGATCCCCTGTCCAATCAGAGTAAACAAACCCATGCAACATCAACTCACCATCTCCCACATACCTCAAACCATAATGTATTGTGCCCTTCAAATAATGGAGCACATGTTTTGCAGCTACTCGATGAATCTGCCTCGGCTCAACTATATACTATCTCAAAGTGTTGACTATAAAACATATATCAGGTCTAGTATTAACCAATTAGATCAAAAATCCAATCAATTGGCTATACACTCAAGAATCTACCAAATTTGAATCCAAATCAACATGCAGTTCAAATTTGATGCTGAGGGAGTAGCTAAGGGCTTCATTGCATCATCTGAAATCTCTTTAGAATCTCAATTGCATACTTACCTTATCAGAGGAACACCTCACTTGGACTCCTCCACGCCTCTAGAGTCTAAACCCAAGAAATAGTGCATCAATCAAATGTCCTTTTCCAATTCTACCTTACATCCTACTATTAGCTTCTTAGATTAGGTCATCTATAAACAGAACCAAAAGAACCATATTAGAACTATCAAATAAATAATAAAGATTGGATCTGCAGAAGTTTTGGTGAAGTCCAAACCTAACAAGTAGCCATTGATTCTAGAGTATTGAGCATGCAGTGTCTACTTCAGCCTGTAAAGGGCTTTCTTCAACCTACACACAAGAGTATCTCGCCCATGCACCTCAACCCTCTTGGATTATTAATGTATACTTCTTCCTCAATCACATCATCAAGGAAGGTTGCCTTTACATACATCTAATGTAACTACCAACCAAAAAATCAATTTTAAAGGCATGATAGTCTTAACCCAGGTTACTTGGGAGCGGGAGCGAAAAGCGAAATTTTCAAAAGATTCCAGTTTGGGAGTGTTTCGGAAGCATTTTTTATATAATATATATTTTTAATATATTTTGATGCATATATGCCAACAAATGCTTGTAGAATGTTGTATTAGTTATGGAAAGCATAAAAACATGAAATAAACCATAATACGATATAATATCATTCATCAATCATCAATAATATAGTAGTGAATTCGTCAACCATGGGTCCAGTATCCATAACCATCAAGTTATCAACCTTACAACTTCAAATTTTCAATATATAACATTTTGTCATCACTAAAATTGTACTTGTAACGGTTACAAAACTATAGTCTATAACAGAAAACATCAACCATGAAATGGAAGTTGAACTTGAAACAATTCAGAAAGCATCATATTCATTACCAAAGACTTATAATAATATGCTTTTATGCAGTAACCAGTTAATGACTCAAGTTTCAACAATTCAAAGTTGCAAATAGTGAACTTCAAAGGTACGTTCAACTTCAAACTTCAAACTTGAATTGCCATGTAATGTTCATAAAATATACCATAATAAATATAAGTCAATGACTCAATAGTGCAGATACTTGAAAGAACTGTAAATAAGAAAAGACAAGAAAAGTAGATTTTATGGATGTTTCCTCTTGCCACTGGAAATTTTTAATTTCTTTTCTTGTGGTCTATGAATAAAGGGAGTGGGATTATCATCCCCGGTAGCCACCAATGTTGAGCAGCTAGAATCACGTCCAAGACTTGGTCTTGCATGACACCCCCCCCGCTAATGCAAATGTGGGTCATGAAGTTGACCTTCTAGGCAAAGATGGTGCATCTAGAAACAAGGTAGAAGATGGCGGTGGCATTGTTGTTGTTGTTGTTGTTGCATGGTCATCCTCGTTGCCCAAAAGCTCATCCTGCAAGCGCTCTAAAGCTAAGGCTCCATCCTCCAAGTTATGCTCCTCTGGATTGTTGTCCCAAGTGACATATTATCTATCAGTTTTAGCCTGCTCACAGTAATGAGTCAACAACCTCAAGTTGTAATGTACATAAACCAAGCAATCTGCTCGATTTTCATTTAATTGATTTCTTTTCACTAAGTGGATGAAGCTATAGGTGCTCCAACACCTTTCTACAGAGGATCTATTTACCACCTGTGAAAGCACTTTGGTTGCCAAATTATGCAAGCATGGGCATGATGAGCCATACATGTTCTACCATTCAATAGGAGGCGCCCTATCTCAATCTTTTCTAGCATTCAAAGTACCAAACAAACCAATATCACTGAGGTATTTGCTTAATTCACTGTGAAATAAGGCACGTTCCTCTTCATCGGGGATCAACTTGTCTATAGCAGCCATGTACCCAACCTGTACCTCTAGATCCGTGTGGGGCTTTCTCCTAACCCCACCCCCGTGTGCTAGTTTGGCCAACCAAGATGGAGAATAATATTTTGGTGCTAATACATATGCTAAGGCATGCAATGGAACGTTGAGATGTTCTCACCTTTTGACCACATGTTTGTGAATATGGTCATACAAGATGGGATGTTTCGATTCAACAATATCTTTAATTTGGCCCAACATGCTATCCATCTACTCATACACCTCCCCAACTATCGACTTATCTGTATCTGCAAACTAAATCATGTGATAAATGGGCTTTGTGAACTGCAAAACAAACTTGACACTTGCCCAAAATTAACCATCAAGAACGGTGTCTTCCATATCCTGAAAATCAAGCCTGTCAGATGTGGATGTAGCCCTATCTTTCAAGACTTGTCATCATTCACTTGATACCATGCGAGCCAATGCCTCTCTTACCTTCAAAAGGCGCCTAAAGGTGAGGTAATAGCTAGCAAAACTAGTCTTTGCTATCTTTAATATCTCTAACTTTAAGTGAGTGCTTGCCCTTTTTGTACAATTCACCAATCCATTTGTAATCATTTTCCTTCAACTTAATAATGTCATGCATCAAAACGTTCAATGTGTGAACCAAACACCCGGACCAAAATATGTTGGGGTATTTATCTTTAATGATTGCTCCCGCCGCTTTACAATTAGCAGCATTATCGGTTATGACTTGGATGACATTGTATGGACCAATAGCTTCAATGTTTTTGAGCAGGAGTTCTGCAATGTTTATGTCGGTCTTGAATTTATCTGAGTAGTCATGTGCCGAAAGGAAGACTGCACCAATAGCAAAGATACCAAGAACATTTATCAATGGCTTGCCTTTCACATTTGTCCAACCATCTGATACAATTGATACCCCATATTCATTCCAAGCATTTGTGAATTGCCCGAAAGCATTTTGGATCTTGGCTTTTTCCTTGTCAAGCACCACAGTTCTAGCTTTGTCATACTTAGGGCTCTTGTATCATGCTGGGGAAGTGGGGATGGCCTCTACATTTCATGCCAATAGGGTGAGCGAAGAACATTGAATGGTATGCCACATGCATAGAGAAACAAAAACACTTTTGAATCCACGCCATCCCTACCACCTTGGTCAAGGAAATCTGATATTGTCTTGCCACATGACTGCATGGGAGAGAATCCACTGCCTTGGGTGGATGGGCCTCCAGTTCTTGGTGAGCATGAAAGGTCCTGAACATCTGTTGATCGTTTTGTTATGTTTTGTGCTTCAAATTCTTCCTTCTTATAGATGGCTCATTGTGTTGATACCACATGTGGGAAAACACAAACTCCTATAGTTTTTTTTCATCACATGGCATGTGCCCACATAGATGTCTTCTCACACGGGTATATGAACCTGTGTATGTCTTTTTTACAATGGCGGCAAACAAATTTAGTGGTTCCACCCCCTTTGCCTCCTCCTTGCTTTGTGACATATTTCCACAAGGGTGTGGGGTCCTCTTTGGTTTTCTTTCAGTTTTACTCCTCTTCCTCCTCCTCCTCCTCCTCCTCTCCATGGTATATGCCACTTCCCACTTCTTCATCCTCTTCCTCATTCCTCCTCCGGTTTCCGATCACCGTCATGAAAATAACAAATGGAACCAACAAAATAAACCATAAACCCATCATCATGATTGATGGAACTAGAGATTTAATCTGTTGCTTGCAATAGAATGAGGGAGGAAGCATGGGAAACAGTAGGAGATGAACATCTACAATGTACATTCTAGTGTATGAACTCTAGAATTTATATTCCAGGCATTCATGAATCATGATTGAATATAGAGATCAAAGTTCAAAAACTTTCAAACACAAAGCAAATCAACAAGAAAGATTGTAGAGCCAACCTCTTTGGCTCCCGCTCTCCAATGGTAGTGACAAGTTCATGTTTCAACCTTCTTCAATCTCCAATGATGGCAGCCTTCTCCTCTTCTCCTCTCCTCTCCTCTCTTCTCCTCTCCTCTTCTCTTATCCTCTCCTCTCTTCTCCTCTCTTCTCTTCTCTTCTCAAGCAAAGTGAGAATGAAAATGGAGAAGAGGGCTTTATCCCCCAAAGCCCTACTCCTTCCCTCCAAAAAGCCACCCGTCGACCCAATCCCCTTCCTTTGTTTTCTCTTTTACGCGAGCGTCGAGCTAGAGCGGGAGCATCGTCGAGAGCGTCGGGGAGCTATCCGGGAGCGAAGTGAAAGCGCCCAAGTGCGATAATGGAGCGTTCAAGGAGCTATCGCTCTCAATTGCTCCCTTATCGCTCTCAGACAGACACAGGGAGCGTGCTAGCTTCCTCGAGAGTGCGCTTTACAAAACACTCTAGATCGGGAGCGAACTCAGAATCGCGCTTCGAGATAGCTTCCTCAGTAATTCCATGAGGAGTGCGCTTCCGGAGCAGGGGCAAGTGGGGGGAGCGCTTCCGCGTAACCTTCGTCTTAACAAAAGTATACCTAGCAACTACTGCAAAAGTCTCATCATAATCAACTCCCTCTCTCTAAGGTACTTCTCTACGCTACCATCAACTACATGTTTTACCTTGTACACCCACCTAGAATCAACCATAATTTCCCCTCTAGTCTAGCAATATTTTCCCACACATCATTCTTCATGATAGAGTTGTACTCCACCATGGAATCCTACCATAACCTCTCATGTGTTGCCTCCTCGTAACTAGAAGGCTTTAAATCAATAATGGAATACATTAGTGGAACATAACTAGGAAACTTCTTAGGAGAATGGTTTACAAAAAAGGAACTCTTCAAAGCACCAAATTCTTCAAAGCACCAAATTGGACCTCTACTTCCTTCAATTTTTGTGTAAGAAAACACCTTGCCCTCCTAGTTGTATTGGGTGGTAAAATTGTCTTCGTATCTCTACTAGAACATGACGGATCCAACTTTGACTTACATAAAATCCGTAGATTGACATTTGGGGCAACAAGCTTCTCAACCTCTTCAAACATTGTTGGAGGCTCCTAAGATTGAGAGGACCCTACATCCTCATCAAAATTGACATCACAGCTTACAACATCCTTGGCTAGGAAATAGTGAAGACTTTGGACGCCTTAGAATTCTAGTTGTATCCCACAAAAGTACCCTTTAAACTAGAGGTTTCCAAATTACTTCTTTTCTCCTCAAGAATATAATTATATACAAGACAACCAAAAACATAAAAAAATGTGATACATGTGGTTTCTTACCAGTAAAATCTTCTTCAAGTGTCTTGTCCTTCAATATCTTGCGAGGACACCTATTCAAAATGTAGACTACATTCTTCTACCCAAAGACATGTGGGTAGGTCTAGGTCATGGATCATTGCCTTGGCAATCTCTATGATGGACTTGTTCTTCCTTTATGCAACCCCAATCTACTGTGAGTTGTAAGGCATTGTCAACTCTATCTTGACACCTACTTCCCTGCAAAAAGCCTCAAACTCCTTGGAGATATACTCTTATCCATCAAATGATCTCAATGTTCCAATATTCTTTGCTATCTGATTGTCTACAAGGGCTTTAAACTCTTGAAACTTCCAAAAGACCTCATCCTTGGTCGTCATGAAGTAGATTGAGGTCTTCCAAGAGGAATCATCAATAAATGAAACATGATAAATGTTACCTGAAAGCATAGTGGAAAAAATCGACGATGCCCCGAAAAATCGTGATTATTTTGGGCTGCCAATTTTTTGACCTAAAAAATCGCAATTTTTCAAAAAATCAAACATCGACAAAAATTGCAAAAAAAATCGAGAAAGATCAAAGATAATCGAGAAAAAACGGGAAAATGACAAATAAGAGAAAAAATCGGTAAGCAAATTTTCACCCTATTAAAGTACAAATTTTGCATTTTTTAATGCTTGTCATGGTTTGCCAATTTTTTGTCGATGTTGCCGAGAAAATGTTTTCCGGACCCTCGTCAATTTTTTGTCAATGCCGATCTTTTCCACTGTGCCTGAAAGTCCACATATGTCTAAATTTTTTAGGCCAAGTATCTCTCTTAACCTACGTTCACTGCATGGGAAAATAGTCTTGACATGTTTGTCGAGTGCACAACCCTTGCAAACCCCTGTCTTCTTGATCTTGAAATCCAACAATCCCTGCACCATGTCCTTCAAGATTGACAATGATCCATAATGTAAGTGACCCAACCTCTTGAGCCAAAGCTCGCACAAGTTATCATTGTCATGCACTAGAGCTCTCATTGGATCCACTAACAACCTGTACGGACCACACTATTGAATGCCTCTAGCCAAAACTCGATCAATATTTAGGAATCTCCTTTGTGTGATGATTTGTTGATCAAACTCGGCAAGACATCCTAGGTTTGTCATCACTGAAATTGAAAGTAGATTCTTAGTCAAACCAAGAAGATATAAAATACCTCTCAAGTCAAGAGCATTCAAAATGAGATGGATGCCACTCCTGCTACTAGATACATGGCATCATCCCCAAGCTCCACATGTATTATGCGTGCCTCCTCCTAAAGTCTACTAAAGGCCTTCTTGAAAATCATATGTCTAGATGCTCCATTGTCCACACACCATCCAACACTAGACACAATATCAGATGAAATGCATAAGACCGTGTAGATCGTCGTCTCAAACTAGGATGCAAGCTCATCCACTACTTACAATTTACAAACTATGTATATTATTGTGGTTTGCCTTCCCTTTCGTCTTCTCAAGACACTGAAAAGCATAATGGTCATGCTTCTAACACTTGAAACACTTGATGTGGCTTAGGCCTTTCTTGCCATGATTCGAGGAACCTAAATCCTTTTTCTTTCCTTTCTACCCCTTTCGACGTCCTCCTTTCTTACTACCTGTTGCCGCCTAATTCACACTTTAAGACGCAGGAAAGTCACAACCTTCTATGTGTGTCCTTGGGGGCAAGCGAGAGCTGGGGACCACTGTCACCACAGTCTACAGCTCCTCCGTTTAGGCAAGATCCCAACAGAGCCAAGGGGGGTAGTCCCTACAGGAAAGCTAAGTTCCAGATTTATTAATAAATTGCAAATTAATTAAAGGGATCTTTTTATTAAGACTACAAATTACAAGACCAGTGCCTAGATTAAATGGAGTCAAAAGATTACAAGTTACAACAATAACAAATCAAGGTATTTAAATAACGTACAGCTGATCTAAAATTATCTGTATAAACAAAAGATAGCGGAAAAAATGTTTTAATGTGAAACTTATTGAACCAATGGGAAATAAAGGAAAGAAAGACTTTAAGTTTGATTTACTTGAAGCAATTTGAACAAATGTTAAGCATTCACCACATGAACAAATGTAGAACTGAAAGTAAACGAAACTAAAAGTAATGTGTTGTAGTGCTTGCAGTAAAATAAAGTGAAAATGCTTGTAGTAAAACCTTGAACAGCAAGGCAAAGATAAACAGTAGTGACCTGTGTTTGTAGGACGTTTTGCAATGCTTCTTAGTAAATTTTAATGAATTTTATTAGAGTTGTTCTTCTTGGATTACGTTTTAGATCTGGTGGTGTGACTACCCCGATCTAGTTCTTCTCAAACCGAAGATGGAATGTTGTTGCGCTCAACAGGTGGGAGCAAGCCCACCCCTAGCTCACAGGTCAAACCCCAATGGCTCGGTGCTCACAAGGAGGACGTCAAAGCGCCTAGAGACTGTCCCCAGCCTGCTACCCCTTGCAGCTTCCGAGTCACCGTTTTTAATCAGCTTAAAAATCTCTAGATGGATGCCTATTAAACTAGGACTTCCTCTTCCCTGGTCGTATCTCAGAGTACCCCGGAGGGTGATAACCAAGTAGAGGAGCAGGATGTTGGAAGTTGTTGTTGGTCAATTTTAAAAGTTAATTTTAATCTTGATGGTTAAGATGCAAGGTTTATTTTAAGGATATCAACAAGATCACCAAGCGGTGTCCCTTATGGGAGGTGCTGGTATTCGATCTTGGACTAAAAGTAAAGTGTGATGAAGATTGTAGTAAAGTGTTGTTCTAATTACCTAAGCCCCCACTTACCCTGTTTTTCATATCCAGCTTGAATTCCCTAAAGGGAGATGACAAGTGGATAGAGGATACACAGGGTGGGTGAGTTGTATGATTACTTCTTCTTAACAGAAAATTTAAAAGAACTGAACTTGAAAGAAACTGTAACTAATTAGAACAATACTTAACCGCACAACAATCTCTGTGACAGAGATGGTGGTCTGTCACAGAGATAGGTGGGTGGAAAGGAAACTGATTAAGCTAACCTCACAACAATCTCTGTTACATAGATGGTGGTCTGTAACAGAGATAGGTGGGTGAATAAATAAAACAGTAAACAGAAATAAATCGTACACTAACCTCACTTCAATCTTTGTGACAGAGATGGTGGTCTGTCACAAAGATAGGTGGGTGAAAGGAAATGGAACTATTGATCTACTTTACTTTCTAATCTACTTACAGATTACAAATGCTTTGCAAGACTTTAAAAAATACCCCAAGAGACTCTCTTTGGGGTTTACAATATCAGAAAGAAGAAAGGAAAGAGTTGGGGTTTGAACCCCCTTTGAACCGGTTGAAGGTTGAGGTGTTTCTGTGCCCTTTTGGACAGCAAATCCCCTTTAAACCTGCACTACCTGTCAAAAACCAGCGAACTATTCTTCGCTGCAAATCACATGAAATAAATAAAAAATCTACTGTTACAATGTTAGTACAAAATTTACAATTTTACATAAAAAAATCTGAGCGAAAGTATGACAGAAATATGAAGTTTAGGGGGCTGAAAACTGAGTTTTCAGCCACCTAAATGATATTAAAACAGTAAATTTAAAGCCTCTAACTAATATATAACATATGGGGGCCCTAAAACAAGGGTTATATTCACTATACAGTGAATAAAACCCAGTTTCAGAACACAAAAACAGATATGGCCGAATTGAAATTCTAAAAAAAAAAAACACTATACTGTTATGCAGACTGAATAATATCTATCTAAGAGGTATGCAATAAGTTAATCCCGAAGGAACTTGCGTTCAGCTCGAGAGATTGGGTAAACCAATTCAGACCGACTTCATTCACCGCAGATGCGGATCAATTGATACCACAAGTATTCGAGACAGAGCTATTTTTGCATAGAGCTCACAGATTGACTGGAAACTGAGTTTCCAGCCACCTAAATAATACTAAAACAGCAGAAATAACAAGTTAAATCAATGTATATGAGGTTAGGGCTCTAAAACAAGGTTTATACCCACTAAACAGTGAATAAAACCCTGTTTACAACAGGCTGAAAGTAGATGGCCGAATTGAAATTTTACAGAAATGAGCCCTGGAGAGATGCCCTTGCTTGGAAAACCTGCAACAAATCTAACTCTGCAAGAAATTGTAAGCCTAGAGATGAATGTTCAACGATCCCTGCAAAATACTTTGAAGAAAAACGTCAAACAGTTCACAAAAGAGAGCAAAAATACTTCTACTCTCTAATCTCTCCACAAAATACTTTGTGGAGAGCTAACTAGACAAATACAAAGATGCAAAGCTAAACAAATATACAAGTTACCTTACAACATTTGATCATGAAAATGGAAAGTGTAACACAATGTCCCTCCAAAGATTCCTTAGATTAAGTGGCCCAACTAGGGCAAGAAGATTACAATAGCAAGAGAGCTTGAGAAGATAGTGGAGAAATAATCCGGCAGCATAACAATAGCGTGAGAGAGGATGAGAAATGAGGGAGTGAGGCCCTCATTTTATAGTTGAGGAAGACCCCCAACCCCTTGAAGATCAATGGCTGAGATTAGACCTAGATCTAGGTTAAATCTCCACCACTAGATCTAGGTTTTTGGCTTTTATTCCTCTCAATCAATCTCCACCCTTGGATTAATTCTTGATCAATGGCTTAGAAGCTTGATCCATGCCAAAGCAATATACACCCTCAGATCTAGGTATTTGACCAAGATCTCCTTTCAATCAATGGCTTGGATGAGTTAAGGTTTAAAAAACGTGGGCCCTCCTCCAAACTTGGCCTTGACTTTATTACATTCCTCCAAAAATGGCGCCCCTCTCCAAGATAGCGCCCTCATCCAAATGGCTAGCGCCCTCACTAAGTGACTAGCGCCCCTCTAAACTAGGATTGGCGCCCTCTATATTGGATTAGCGCCTTCCAAATATGACTTAGCGCCCTCTAAATGTGGACATCTCCTCCTTATATGGTGGCGTTCCCTAAATTGGTAGCGCCCTTCCTTTGTGACGTCCTCCTTTTTATTTAGAATGGCCCCCTATTACATTAGCGCCTCCTTTATATTTAGTGGCGCCCTCTATATGTGGAAACTCTATCATATATAGTAGCGCCTCCCTTATATTTGGCTTTGACTTGTTGGTGCCCCACTAAACTTGGGTTTTAAACCTGGACATCCTCTAGTTTTGGCTTTGACTTGGACGTCTCCTCCATTTATAGCTTGGACTTTAGCCATTTGCTCCAATAAACTTTATTCAACCTTTAAACTTAGGTTAAATAGAATTTCACCTTAGATTTAATTCTCCAATTTAATTTTTAAATTTTTTCCAAGTTAGACTTAGGAAAAATTAAAAATAAACTTGAAAAATTTAAATCTAGGCCATGGGGGGGTAGAAAAATTTTGGAACAAATTTTCCTAGGCTTAACAACCCCCACACAAATTTACCATGGCATTATTTGATTTTTTTCTTCAAAATCAAATAATATGAATTTTTGACTTAGGAAAATTAAAAATTTCCCTAGGGGAGATAAACCCCTCCTGACCAAAATTGGTCTATCTCTTCAACCGCTTATCAGAACGACATGGGACTCGAAGCAATGGCTTAGGGGGTTTCATAGCAATTTTATTTTGCATTCATAGCCCCTATTACAAAATGCCATGCTTGAGCAATTACATTATTACATCAAAACTCAGTTAATTAACCACCAAGGGGTGGAATTAATTGACTGGAAAAAAATAATAAAATTTCAAAAACATAACGAAACTCCGCAAGACTCTAGACCAATGTCTAGCATGGTCATGAATTACACTTTAAAGCCTCAGCCACCTCGTGGACTTGACTGGTAGAACGCCCGTCACCACTTTGGAGGATTTTGAGTGAAAACCAAACCGATTAAACTCGTTTGTTCAACAAGATCAATTGGAAAGGGAAAAACACTCGATGAGGGGACTTCCCTAACAACCAGTTCCATGGTGTGGCATCCATATCATATGATCCATACTAGTACATAAAATTACATTAATTTTCCCACGCAGGGGAGCGGACATTTCGTTTTACAAAGGGGCAATTGCCCTGCAAAAGTGAAAAAAATCCTCAGATTTTCCCAAGGTATAATTATGTACACTTCATGTACATGGAGTTGCCACCTAGTCGAAATAGGTGGGCAACACTACCCTTCTTCATCATGTTGATGAGGGCCATATTTTGCTCTTCCTCCTCTATGCTTGCAACAATCTCCAATCTCATCTCCTCATCAATGAAATCACCCCTCCCCCCCTGTAGTTCATCATGTGGGAAGCTTATCTCAAGCAAAAACACCCTAGACCAAAGATTGGCAAGAAGATGATAACCCATTCAAGGCTATGGGTACTTACTAATAACACTTCGCTCTTGAGTCTTGACCTCTTCTCCAACTACTACTAGCTAATCACAGTTCAATAATCTTCATCAAGAAACTAGCTACAAGATATGTCTTGCTCATCCATGTGGATCTAAGCTTATTCCTCGGAAGCATCTTTCGATTGATGTTCTCACTCAGATATCGAGTGACTAGAGCAGCAAATATCTCCTTACCATTTGTCTTCCCAGTCCTTCATCAAGGCAAGGATGACCCATTTTGTCTTGGATATCTTTTTATATTCTGCTAACTACATGGCATCGATAGGCTCTGCAACATCAGTCTCCACAAAATCCCAAAGATTAGGCTCCTCCAACAATACCTTGCACCATGACACTTCCACGAAACAAAGTTGGAAGGGCCTTCCAATCTGTCTTTGTATCTAAGACTAAATGTAATCATACCAATGCCCCTGGAACATACTGCTAGACAATCAGATCAGCAACCTAAAACAACCTATCACAGGGCGACGATGCTTTTCTCAAGCATTGATCGCAAGCATCCCAACCCAGATACCCTCAGGCTTCGACAACTCCTTATCCTAGGCAGGAACCCTACTATCCATATACAGATTCTTAGAAGGTTTCGACAAAGGCACTATGATACCATGCCAAAAATCAGACCATGGTAAGCAGACTTTACAGTTAGGAATTTAACCTAAATCCTAGATATCTTAAAACAAAAAACACCAATCAAAATAACAGCAACTGAATATATTAACCTACAAAGTTCAAACACATACTACGGATAATATGTACAGAAAACACACAGATTTGAACTCTCAAAACAGCATGTATATTCTACTAATTGTAAATAATAAAATCACAATGTGAAAGGCTCAAATCTACTCGCTAACCAACCCAGTGGTGTGCCCTTCACATCTTCTATAGACTACAAGACAAGGGAAGATCAAATGTATCTGGACACATCCAAGAAGCACTAGAAATGACTGGTAACCCTTATATGAAAACCTACTGCACCCTAGCTGTATGGATACAAGTGCCTAGTGAAGTGTGCCTCTTTCTGGAGGTAACTACAACAGGCAAACTGCTGGTGCCTCAAGGCTAATATAGATCTGCACCGTCATCCCATAATAGCAGCTCTCGTGAAAGTACCTTAGGTAGTCTTGGAATGTGCCCTCTCTACAAAGAGATCATGCAAACAATCTAAACTGAACTGAACTGAACTAGAACTGAAATAGAAACTGAACTGGAACTTGCTAAATCTGAAACAGAAGTGAACTGAATTTAACTCATGGTGGAAAAATTGGAAATATACTAAGATTGGAGCATGCATACTCAAACTCTACTCCCCTACATAATTGTGCCTCCCTCACACTGTGTTGCGCACAAGAATGTACACACTTCTGCTGTACAGACCTGCATTAAATGCACTCTACCCCCTGCTGCTGTACCTGCTGATTGTGTGCAGCCTGGTGCTGTGGAGAAGACTTTCTGAGCTAAACCAGGTAAAATCTAACAATCACCAAAGCTTATAACCACACTCATTTACATCTCAGGGAGTATCTTCAACTTAACTCTCTAATTTTCACTTCTAGTAAATTACTGTTCCAGTTCGCTGGTTAGGAGCATTAGTCAACTTACTTACCATGAAAACTTCCTTTACACCTAGGTACACGGATAGTTGAAAGGACGCAAGCTTAAAACACAATTATATCCCTTGCTATGTATATATGACCCAATGAATTTAACCCTTCAGTCACTAAAAAACCATCTAATAACGAGATAAATGTATTTAACTATACGTATTGCATTCGAAAGAGGTACATCACTGCATAACACAATAGATGCTAGTGAATACAAATCAAAATGTTGACCATATTTACAACTGCTGTATGCTAGATGTCGAGACTTATATATGAATACCACAAAGGAACAGCAAAGAAAAATAGAAAGGATTAGTGACGAATCAAATAATGTTTCCAAAACAGAATAATGAATGGATACGAGAGATCCATGAAAGGGTGAATTGGGAGAGAGGAAAATGGTCACGTAGATAGAATGGCTGCATAGCAAGGGTAAGAGACAAATAGACCACCAAAGAAGACAGTGATATTTGATTGGATGTTTTTTAGGATGTTAAGGAGAATGACACAAGCATAAGGAGACAAATAAGGTAATTGTGCAAATGTGGTGAATAC
>LPNX010427914.1:213754-238041 GCA_001517045.1 Pseudotsuga menziesii
CCTCCTAAACATGTATATATCCATATCAAAGGTATGGAATACAGAAATGAAAAAATGCAAAATACATAGTGAGTTTGTCCAAGACTAGACAACTCAAACAACTCAGGATCCTCAAGATCTTGTCAAGGGAGGAAGATCGCATGAGAGAGCTGAAGATGAGTCCAATGATGTCAAGATCTCCTAGGTCTGATGGTTGAGGGCAAGGGGGTCAAAAGGAGCACCTACTAGCTATCAAGGCTATCCGGATTCCGAAGCCATCAAGGTGTCTGTCTATATGATCCTAGAGGGATGTAGAAGCGAGAAATACTCCTAGGATCAAGGCAGAGAGAAAGAAACTCTGGATAGATCGTTGGTGACTCCGTTGGGGTTGTGAGGGGATCTGACAAGCGAGAGGTTCCTTGCTCATCTGGCTTGGCCTAATCCCCCTAACACTTTGAGAATGAATGGACTCGTGTGTGGTATGGAAACTCCAAACTGGTCTCGATAAGATTAATCAGTCTTCCAAAGGAGGAAATTGAGGGGAGACCTGAAGTCTAACCACTCTACTATCGAAGGTACTTTGTGGCTCTACCTGTTGCTTGTTGCTCCGATTTGACGAGTTAACTCTAAATAAGAGTCAATGGCGTTGGTCCTCTCAAGGCGGGGTGAGATGTGAAGGATCTATGACCTGTGGCTAAATATCTCCCTCATGAAGAGGGTGAGGCATCTCTGGTCCTGATACCGAAAGAAGGTGGAGAGGGATCCCCCTTGAGCCCCTATAGAGGCAAAAATATCGCCCTTTGTTCTCGTAGTATAAAGGGCATCGAAAAAAGAGATGCACCTCTGTCTTCGGCTCCTGTAATAGCATATTTGGCAGATCCTATCAGATCGTGGTAGATGGTGGTCAGTCTCCACTCGGAGTCGGTTAGAATCGACCCAAAGTTGTCCCAAGGGGTTCCTTGAGTGAGTGCATCCAATGCCTACGCGTGTATGGGGGGGCAGACAATAATGCCATCCTGCAACTCCAAAAAGTGCTCAAGATAGAAGGACATCTTCAGGCCCAAGACCGTCAGGGGTGGAGTCCAAGCGACCTGAATGTACAATATGTAGGTATCCTCTCTGATGTATTGGTTAAGAACCTGTCTAGGCAGCCAGAGATGGCTCGACACATCTAGGGAGAATCTAAACGGGGGAAGGCTCTCTAGGAAGATGGTCACTGACTGGAGAAGCCGAGATGCCTCTGAAAACCAACCACGTGCACGTGCATGGTATGTGGGGTGATCTAAAGTAAGGGCCTCCAAGGAGCAGAGTGCAAGGTAGGGGTAACTCTCTTTCCCGATGCCAGACTCTTTGAAAGATCTGACTCTGTGAAGGAAAGAGACCAAGCAGAAGATGACCTCAAGGAGGAAGGGGTGGACACCAAACTCTGCCTCAATAATGGGCTGCGCAACAGTGCACTTGCATAGGATGATGCGCCTAAGAAGCAAGGTCTAAACTCTATCTTGTGGAGGTGATCAGTAGACCCACATTTCTTTATGCCTTCGAGATCTAGGGATCGAGCATGGTGCAAACAGACTAGGCCCAGACAAAAAGAAAAAGAATGCTAAGGAAAATAGAGCACTTGTAGGTTATGGTAGGCAGCCAAGCTGAGAGGAAAAGGACGGGAAGAAAAGTTCTCCTCAGCTAGTTACTAACAGATTAGTAGGGTAAAGAATTGTGTGGGCAGAAAACAAGGATGTTGCCGAGGAAGTATATATAAGGCTGCATACAAAGAAGGGCTGAATACATCAAAAAAGAAAGTTGGATGAGGGAGGACAGGCAGAGTTGGGCAAAAAAATACTCTGGAGGAAACCAAGAGGCTTAATAAGACAAAGGGGCACTGGCATAATCTGGGATATAAGAAGTATGAGGAACATAAACAGTTGCCATAAAGGAAGAAATCGGTAACACGTGTTAATTTGAGATAGCAGAGTGAGCTTGAATGGTCAGAACTGTAGGAGAGCAATGAGAAAGAGGAACAACAGAGGAAGAGGAAGATATGGGTACGAATAAAAAACTACATCAACTTGATTTAAGCATCCTTGACAAGATGTCCATGTTCCACATATCCTTCATGAAGATGTCCATGTTCCACATATCCCTAATAAGATATCTGCAGCATCAGCTACAATGCTAGTCTAGTTCAACCATTTCAAAAGCATTTACCGTTAACACTGCTTTTTCTTAATGTTATGCTTTATATCATGTGCAATTTACTCATAACAAGTTATATCATCAAAACATAGATACCAGTAATGCTGTGATCCAAATGTCAAACTGCTGGAAGATTTTAAAAATGCCAGCAACCCAGCATGTGACCTCAATAGACTGGCTATAAATATTCAAACAGAAATGACAGATTATTCTGGAATCTTGTTGGTGGAATAGAACTTCTGGCTTCCTAGATAGTTAAGCAATCTATGTCCAGCAACCATTCAAATGTACAAACTATATGCAATCTTTCGTATAAAATTGGACAAGGCTTCAAATGCTTCTTTCACAGAAGATCTCATGGACATCTGCATGGCCAAAGGATGGAAAAATTTTGTGATTCTCCAATTCCTTCACATTGCTTTTGCCTCAGTATGCTTTTATCTATGAGATACAACCCTGATATTCTTTGGCTATAATTCCACTGTCATTAAAAAACACCCTAAACAATAGCAACTAAATAGCAACCTCACCATATCAATTACTGGACTCCCAATATTGGACTTACATGCTTCTGTTAGTCATCTACATTAAATGCCAGCATGCTTGTAAATCCTTCTGTTCCTGAGAATACTGGGATTTATGCACTTCAGTGTTATTTTTTAACTGAAATGGTAAGATAAGTTAATTTTATTAAATGTCCAACAAATCACCACTAGAGATTGTATTAAAAGAGGATGCAGCCATTTATGCACTTTAATTTTAGAACAGGATTTAGATCAGCATTAGTCTTATCTATTATTGTTTCTTGTACATATTTCACTAGACAATAGCAAAGATAGATAAAACAATACAGGAATGAAGTAAAACATAAATCAAAATGGCATCACTTTTGATTTAAATAATAATACACTTGCACCGCTTAAACTACTGTCGTTCCATCTTAGGTAGAACCAAATAACAAGAAATTTAATGATTCAGGATAGACAGAAAGTAATATTTTGAGTGTAGCTTTCACATTTACTCTACAAAAGAACTGCAATGGATGAGTCGAAAATCTAAGATGAGAAATTTGGAATGCATCACTTACAGAAGAAGCTAGATCATCTGCCTTGAGTGTTTTTGCCAGTCCAAAATCACCTGCATATGCTTTTTTAAGTGATAAGAAAGTGTTGTTTCAAAAGCCATATCAGCATAGATGCATCTCATTCTATAACAATAATAGGAGCACCGGACCTGTTCATTGTATCCTTTCATTTTTCAATTGCAAAAAGGAAATTGAAAAATGCAGCTTCAATTGATATTGTTGTGAGAAAAAGATGCAGGGAAATCCAAAAAATGCAAAACAGGAACTGGAGGCCGTATATGCTGCTTCATGATAGTAAAGAATCATTTTTGTTATGGAAAACTAGCAATCTTTGTATATGCAACTTACCAAGTCGAACATCGTGCTCCTTGGTTAGGAATATGTTAGAACACTGGACCAACCAAAATGCATTAAATGAGACCAACCTTCCATAACTAATCATAAAGGAGAGATAGATTACAAAAAACAGTGTAAGATGGCACAGTTTATAAAGCTTGAAAACTTAAGATGGCTAGGAGAGCATAACCGTAAAAAGAAAACGATATTTACTGAACAACATATCAGGAATGCTAAAGGCAAACTCACGCACCTTTACATCTCTGTGAAGAACATAATTGGAGTGCAGATATTCCACTGCCAATAGCATCTGTGTAAACCATTTCAACAATTTCTGCAGAAGAAACAAAGAATAACAGTCAGCATTACGTTGGGAAAGTATAAACACACCAAAGTAATTTACTTAGGAGAAAACCAACCTCCTCAGGAAATAATGTCCCATTTGCCTTCTTAATCAACTCAGCCCTGTACTTGCAAGCACGGCAGTACAAATTTGTTGAAAGGCATGTTAGTAAAACTAAAAATTGCACTATGTTCAGATTTCCTAAGACAATAATAAGAACAGATTGCGACAGAATCAAAATAATAATTTGGCTTACATGTCTCCACCTTCACAATATCCTGTTACAATGCAAACATAGCATCCCTGAAACAATATACAAAACAAAGGAGATTATAGAAACACTTGGAACGTGTAATTGTAAACTATAGAGTGGGCAAGCAATATAGCTCATGCAAATATCAAATGTTAAAAAAACTAAAAACGCAGAAAAACAAAAGATCATATTCTTGCAAATAATAAAATAATAAATTCTTCAAATAACACAATACATATTTGCACAGATAGCATTGCAAGTACAAAGAAGAGGAAGAAAAAATCAGTTGTTGAGAAGCTTCTATGAAGACACAAGCTGTTGGGATTTACTGGTAACCATTATAAAATACTTATTAAAGTACATTACTGATGTGGACAAGCTCAATTCGAAGTTTAGGCACACGTACCTTTTCCACCCAAGCTTCCTTATACTCCACAATATAAGGATGTTTAATACGCGCAATTAAAGCCATCTGAAGCCATTACAAAGCATTATCTTGGTAAGAGAAATAGCTGAAACTGTTTTTCAATGAAAATTTTATGGGGAAAGTTTCCGAAATGTTAATCTTGGAATGGAATGATGGAACAATGTGGATAATTTACAGAGAATACTGGACCGTAATAACAGAAAAAGAACACCTAATAACACAGTGGAAAGAACATCAAATTTCCCAAAGTTTGGTGTAAACAGTGAAAATGAATTGATTTTACTAGGTTAGCAAAATGCCGTTCATAATAGGTTCACCGAATTCCAGTAATGCTGCAAATGCACCGTATAAATTAAATTGATCAATGTACCTAGCAGCAAAGAATCAGCATGACCATGCGTGAAGGATCGGTGTCAATATTCAAGAGCAACAAAAAAGAGGAGTGCAGATGAAATACCTCCTGATGCGCCGAGCGTCGGCATCTGTCAGTCTGTCGAGCAAGGCGGATCTTCTTTAAAACATACCTGAAAATCAAGACGACATCAATTTAGCCGCTGTTTGAAGTTCATTTTTCAGTATTGGACTAAACTAATACTACTGTTCCTTCACCACAGACTACACAGCGAGCACATTCGAAGATTCGGTCCATACACCTTCAAATGCCTATTTAATTTTAGTATAGCAGACTACACAGCGAGCACATTCGAAGCTTCGGTCCATGCACCTTCAAATGCCTATTTAATTTTAATATAACATACTACACAACGAGCATTGTTAGAAACTTGGAAGATTAAATCCAAAATTCCTCGAACTCGAAGGATCTTTAAAGGCAAGAACTCCTTACTTTTTTTTCTCCGTTTTATGATTAACGAGAATCGCTGCACCGAATGCCCCGCGGCCAATCTGTTCCATTATCTCATACTGCTCCATTTTCGACTCCATTGCTCCTCAGATCTACCTCTCAAGTCTCCAGTCTGGCCAATATTTCCTTAATATCTGACACCTAACCTGACTTTTTCTTGTTCTTGTTATGAGCAGCGTTCTGTCGGCAAAGACTGAACAATTCTCCACAGCTGCTACAAGTTACCAGCCCTTCCGAAAGCGCGTAAAGTACAGAAGCTCGACCTTCCAGTCCCGCTGGTCGCCAGGTCATATGGCCAAATGCGGGCCTGGTCAGACATTTGAGCGGCAAATACACATATATTTAGCCTAGTTCCCATAATGCCTGTATTCGGCGAAGAAGATTCCCACACCTTCCGCAATATTTATTTCAGCATACATTAATGAAGAAAGATTTCAGCATCAGGCTTATTAACTGCTTCTCCATCTTCAATCAAGCTTTACGAGCATCATCATTATTCATCCACACGACCTCCAGCAGATTCGATCCTTGAACTCCAGTCGAGTAGCGGAGCTGACGTTATGAGTGAGTGGGAAGCAGTCTGCCTGCCTGTTGTAATGTCGGCCAGATTTTCTACCCAGTTGAACAGCTAGGTGGCTGGTTTTGTCCAGCTAAGCATTCAAACCCCCGCCAATACCCTACATGGGAAAGGGTCGGGCCCATGGCCGATCGACATCATGTGCTTCCTGCCTACGTTCAGACACTATTGCTCTGTGGCTCCCATATAATGTCTGGGCCTAGCTGCTCAATTAAAGCTTGACAGGCACGTGGACGCTAAATCCCTCCACAACAAACCATTGAACGGAGCGCGGCGAGAATGGTGAACGGCTACTTCCGTGGAACGGTAAACGGTGATGACGCCCCGGTACCGGTGGCACCGGCGACCGGAAGTTGATTGCCCATGTGCGCTCCCCAAACCCCATGTGCTAATCATCGCATGCATTTTCTTCAGATTTTTCTTAATATGAATCTCCTGAAATGCTCACACTAGGACAACGGGACGGGATTTTACACAGAAGCTAACATTATCCACCATGGATTTTCTAGGTGGATGTCTATAGTTTATCTATTGTCATAGATAATTTGTCATTTTCACTCCGGTCCAACATGTTTGTACCTTTCGCCTAACTTAACTTTGTATGTCCACTTTATTTGTACCTCTCTCACCTAATCTGAAGAATTGAATGAAGCTAAATAATTCAGAAAATAGGTAAGCATAGAGAGTTGAAAAAGGCTTTTGTTTTTTTAATACATTCATTTGTTTTGGATTTCGTTATTTATATATTTTTCATTTTAACATATAGATTATACAAACTAAGCTAAAACAGATTTTTTCAAACTGAATTAAAACAATCTATAGTCAAAGCTTCTCTCAGTATGTGAATTATAACTTAAGCGAAAAAGGATGATGCACTTATTAACTTATCTCATATGATAAATGTTTCAGAAAAATATAAATTATTATTTTAATTTTTTTTTTTTAAGTAATGTATATTATTATTATATTGTATTGTAGCCCCATGATGATAGGGTGTAATGTAAATTTACGGCTTGGGATTTTGCTAGTTCAAACCTAGCCTTAGGTACTATGTGTAGAATAGTTTTGGTATATATAAGGATAAATCAAAATTGATTACGTGTCACCTAAGTATGAGTCCTTTCTATTATCAATTTTCTTAGTAGAAAAAAACATGTATTAAATAGTTGTCATTAAGATGTAAATCACTTAGTGTAGATTAGTCATATATATATATGTATGTGTGTGTCATTTATGCACCTCTAAAACAACTTGGGAAACAATATTTCTGTGAATTATTTGAGGATGATCGAACTACAAATATTACTAACCAACTAAAGGTGATTAGGCTATTCCCTACTTTGACCGAGAAAGAAGATGTAGACAGATTTATGGAGCCTATAACTTCTCAGGAAGTGGAAACTGTTCTTAAGGTCTTCAAGAAAGATAAAAGCGCTGGCCCAGATGGATGGTCGATTGAATTCTTCTTGGCTTTTTTTGACCTCATTGGGGAGGAACTAGTCATGGTAGCTAAGCAAGCTAGAACTGAAGGGAAAGCTCCTGGATCACTAAACTCAACATTCTTGACTCTGATTCCTAAGTGTGAAAAGCCTTCTACCTTCGTTGATTTTCGCCCTATCTCATTATGCAACCTTGTTTACAAGATCATCTCTAAGATTGCAGCTCTTCGTCTGAAGCCATTACTGAACAAGACTATATATGCTCAGCAATTTGGTTTTATGAAGGATAGGAAAATTACAGAACCTGTTGGCATAACCCAGGAAATATTGCACTCTATTAAAACCAAGAATTCTAATGTTATGGTGTTAAAACCTGACTTGGTCAAAGCCTTTGATAGGGTTAATTGGACTTTTCTGAGACTTATGCTTCTCCAGATTGGCATACCTCTGATTGGTGTGAATTGGATTATGGGTCGTGTTACTAGTGCATGTTTTGCAGTCTTAATCAATGGGACACCATATGAATTTTTCCCAACCACAAGGGGAATTCGTCAAGGTTGTCCCTTATCTCCCTTACTATTCATCCTGATTATAGATAGTCTCAACGGGATTATATTGGATGCTCAGCAGAAAGGTCTCATCAAAGGTTTCCAATTCTCTTTTGAACTGTCTATTACTCACCTATTATTTGTTGACGATGTTCTCTTATTTGGTATTGCTACCGTCAGTGAATGGAAAGCATATAAAGATGCCCTAGACCTATTTTGTTCAACTATGGGTATGGTTGTCAGCGTAGAAAAGCCTTCCTTTCTTTATCATGAAGTTGATGAAGATAATCGGTGCCAAATTGTTGTGCTCTTTCCCTGCAGCATGGCACCTATCCAAACTGGTTTCAAATACTTGGGATATCGCTTTAAACCCTTGGGGTATCGATCATCTGACTGGAGATGGATGGTGGAATTGTTTGAAAATAAGATTAAGAACTGGTCATGTCGGTTACTATCTCTTGGTGGCAGAGTTATCCTTATTAGATTGGTTCTCATCGGACTTGTTGTGTATTGGTTTGCCCTGGCTAGACGTCCAAAATCTATTCTGAATTTGTTGAGGAAAGCTATCTTTTCTTTCCTGTGGGGGAACACAAATGGTCATCATAAATATCACTTAGCAAGCTGGGAAACTGTTTCAACCCCAATTGAATTTGGTGGTTGGGATATAAAGAACTTTGAATGATTTGGGATCTCGCTTAGGCTGAAGAATATGTGGTTGCTCCTTAAGGGGAATGGCCTTTGGAGCCGGATCATAACACATAAATACATTAAAAACAAACCCTTGGAGGATTGGATCAGATCCCGAAAGTTCATTGTCAACGGAACTTCATATTTCTGGAATGGCTTTATAAGGATACTGTTTTGGATTACTTGTCACCTTGGTTGGAAGGTTGGCAATGGTTTGAAAATCCGTCTGGGAGTAGATCCAATTACAGCCCTCGAATCTTCGTATCTATTACCAGTGGACCTTAGGGATTATCTTGCTGACTTTAGGATTTCTAACCTGCCACATGCTCAGAACCTATAAGATTATACTCAAGGTTTCAATTGTTGGTACACAACGACTAATCTCAACTTGGGAGGTATTTGGGCTGAACAATGGTCATCTTTTGTCAAAGGCCTGTCCCATGGTGGAATTAAGATTGGAAATCATGAAGACTCCTTGCTCTAGATGTTTGATAAGAAATCTGGAATGGTCTCTGCCAAAAAAGCTTATGAGCTCATTGTGTCTAAGCATCTACCTCTGTTAAAAGATGGTATCCTCCCGATGGTTTGGGGTTTCAACATACCATAGAAATTGAAGTGCTTTACTTGGTTGGCTGTTAATAGGAAAATAAACACTTGGGATAACCTATACAAGAGGGGTTGGTTCAGCCCCAATAGATGTAGTCTCTGTAAAAACGAGGCTGGAACAGTTGATCACATTTTTGTGGGTTGTTCCTTTGTGAAAAAGGTCATACACAACTTGGGAAGTATGATTGATGTCCATTTGCTTTGGTCTGCTTCATCTCTATTAGAAAACCTTTCCAGCTGGGTTACAAAGGGTGGAAGGCTTTTGTATATGCCCTTCTTTTTTATTTGGAATCTATGGAAGACCAAGAATAGCTATATTTTCGAAGACAAGGAACCTATAATTTCCAGACTATGTCATGTGATCATGTTAGATGTTGCATCTCATCAGGTGCCACAAATAAATATGTCCAAAGTCAGGCTCATTGGAGATCCTCCTGCTAAAAAATTTCCTATGGTGTTTTTTAATGGAGTTGCGACAGATTCTATAGGAGAAGCAAGTGTTTGTATTTGGTTAAATGATCAGCATTCTCTCTCTATAAAATTAGGCTGTGGACACAGCACTAATACTAGACCCGAGCTAATGGCGCTTTGGGCATCATTATACATATTGGGATGCCAAACTTACATATCTTTGGCAATTCCTCTGTGATTATAAATTGGGCAAAGGATGAATCCACACTTCCTATGGTGAACTTAGAGGCCTGGTGTATTAACACTAGGAAACTTATATCTTTGTTCACATTTGTGGATTTCAGTCATGTCTTTAGGGAACATAACAAGAGGGCAGACACACTACCCAATGAAGGGCTTAATATGGATGTAGGCCATCTTTCTCTCACTGAAATATATGATGATGAAGTTTATGGGGAGGTTACACTTCAGCTTTTTTGAGAGCACTGCTCTGGTTCTTAGACTTTT
Source organism: Pseudotsuga menziesii (assembly GCA_001517045.1). NCBI lineage: Eukaryota > Viridiplantae > Streptophyta > Pinopsida > Pinales > Pinaceae > Pseudotsuga > Pseudotsuga menziesii. The sequence continues at coordinate 224,007 of LPNX010427914.1, forward strand.
AGTCTATTGGCTCTTTATTTGTGAAAGTTTTGGTTAAGATGATTAGCTTTGTCTCTAGCTTTTGAGTGATTCAAGCCTCGACTTGGATATTGTTTCTGGGCTCTTCTTATCTTCGTTAGGGACAGACTTGACTGATTGGCCTACCGTGCATTTTATGAGAGGACACATTTCTTGTATATGATGCCCAAGCACTAATAGTCAGACTCTGCGGGAGAGAAATCTCTCTTGCGGGATGCTGAAGTACTTCCAGATGATATTGGTTCCACATGTGTTGGACTCGCTGTATTTTTTATGATGTACCCAGTTCCTTTAATTCAATAGAATAGCAAGGAATGCTTTTTTCGTCTGAAAAATATATATATATATATGTCATGTCTGAGTGGCATTGGTATGTTCACAACTTAGTGATAATATATTGGAATCGACTTTATATCATACAAATACAAGCAAGCCTTAATTAACGATTCCTAATTACCAAATATATATATATATAATTTTTAATATATAATACACCCATATATCGAATTTATGTATAACCCAATTAATAATGATATGATACCTATAAACCATTGTTTTAATGTGATGGATCACCTCCCTCTTACTTGAAGAAACTCATCATCCTTCCTCCATCTTAAAAATAGTGAAGTGGCTCAATTATATTTCCGTGAGTAACATAAGGTGTAGAAAAGGTGGGTAGGAGTCGATAAGGACTTGTATATAATAGTGGTGAAGTTGCTCGATTCTAGTTACCTTAGAAAGAGAAGATTATTTTTTGTTTTAAAATTAGTGAAAACAAATTTGTCAATTTCCAAGATGGAAGCTAAGATTGAGACGATAATATGATATGTTGATAAAATGTCTCCCAATTTAAAGATAAATGATCACATTATTATTAATGTTTAAATATATATATGAAATATTTTTTATTTTTAAATAATATTTACATAATAAAAAAATTTCAAAGTTAAATTTTAAATAATATTTAAAAATAAAAACATCCTACTACTTAGTTAATTAGGTAGTTTGTGATAATGGTATTAAAATTTTATTTTTTTTATTATATCTATAAAAATAGATGTATTAAATATATACACTTATTATTGCAGGGGTGTTTAAAAAAAATCTAAACCTTCAAGGAAAAAATTAAATTCTTCTTAACGGTCAAATAATTTTAATTTCTTATTCATGTTATTTTATTTAAGTTTTTAATTTAATTTTTTTAAGTGATAAAAATTAATATAAATAAAATTTCTTAAATTTTCCATCCATCTAATAAATTATAAATTTCATGTGAACATTAAAATTAAAATTTATCACTATTTTAACTTACTCCATTAATATGTTTTTTTTAACTTCCAAATTCACACATTAATTTGTAATATTTTCGCTTTTGAAATTACCATCTTAATTCTCCCTACTCCTCATACCGATTATTGGTATAAATTGGCATGTATTTAGGCACATGCATCGAGATTTTCATAAAGTTATGATGTCGACCATGTGGTGGATATTGAAGAAGTCTCTATTATAAAGGTCGTTCTCATAACTCCGAGATGGGTGAAGGATACGAGTTAGAATAATTTATTCATTTCTTTTAATTATACATTTCTCAAATCATTTTGGTGTACTTCAAGAATTTTTTTAATAAAAACTCGTACGTATTAATATTAATTAATTATAAATAAGCATCTCCAACTAAGTGGAGACGGTGTTCAATATTTATAATATTCTAGAAGGTTAAAGAATATTATAAGTTTATGTGGTATTTAAATCCATCTTATGAATAATGCATATGAAGATAATGATGATGAGAAAGGTTTGCACTATCAACATGTTTGGACATTCGAATAATAATTAAATAATTATTTTGTTTTTAAAATATTTTTTAATTATTTAAATTACGATGCATATGAAATAATTATTTTGTTTTTAAAATATATTTTTAATTATTTAAATTATTATGCATATATTAAATAATTATTTTGTTTAAATGTTGCATATATACAATAAATTTATTATTTAACTTCAAAAGTGTTTAAAAGAAAATAATGGTAATATTTATAACTTGATTTTTTAATAAACATTTTTGAACTAATAAAATTGTATACATTTTGTTTATTTATTTTATTTGATTTCATTTTATAGATATAAGAAAGATAAAATAAAAAAAAATTAGGAAATAATAATTATATCGTGTTTTATAACCTAGTATAAGGGAGATGTTGTCAAATAAAAATATTAATAAAAATCTATGTGGACTTATAAAATAAAAGCACCTAGAGGTATCTAATTTCTCCATGTGTAAAATACTTAAAGTAAAAAGATAAATTATACCTCTAAAAATTTGATTTTCCATGTGTAAATTTTTCTCAATGTGTAAAATATTTAAGATTAAAAAAAAAAATGACACCTCTAGAAATTGGATTCTCCATGTGTAAATTTGTTCTCAATGTACAAAACACTTACAAGTAAAAGAATAAATTACACTTCTAGTTACTTGATAGATCTCTGTTTAAGATGGAAAGGTTTTACTCTTATTTTTATAGATTCATATTTTTTTACTTTGTTTTGAGAAAACAATGTTTAGTTTTTATTTACTTATTTTTTAAATTTTTGATAATTTAGATGTTCTTAAAATAGTCTAAAACCATTTAGGGCAATGTTTTATGATCAACAATCATGGGAACTATAACTTTCCTTGAAATCCTTACCAAATTTGGAAAGACTTTCAATTAAAAAAAGTTGAGTTTCCGTAGTCATTAACTTATTCCATAGGTATTTACCACTAAGATTTATTAAACTAGATGTGTAAAAATTAGAGGATTTGGGTGGAATGATCATTTTTTTCCAAGAACCCAATGTTTTTTATTTTACAAAATTTAAATGCAACTATATTTTAATTGTAATTTTGATGGTAGAAATGAATTCATCACCCTCAAAAATTCTTGAAACACCCAAAATCTCAAACCTTGATAACTCGAATTTAGATTTTTTTAAATTTTAACCAAATTTTATCAAAATCATGTCTAAAAAATACACCTATTCCAAGACAAATCCTAAAATTTTAAAACTATACTTATACTAAACCACATTCACTTTCTTTCTCAACTTATGTAACTAGTATGAATAAAACTATAAAAATTATTGTTATATAAATATTTAACTCTCTATACATATGAAATTTAAATCAACCCAATTCGCTTTATCGATATCCACTTTTGTCTTCAAAATTTCATTGTCCCAAACTCCATTTGCCTCATCAATGTCCACCTTTGTCTTCATAATCTCATTATCACAAATCTCCACCTTCGTCTTCATAATCTCATTATCACAAATCTCATTTACATATCAAATTCCACCTCTGCTCTCTGTTCTCGTAATTTGTGCATATATCAAAATAACAAAACAATATAACTTAAAATAATACTTAAAAATAACATCTTATTGACCTTGATATTTACTTTATATAAAATAAATTAATTACACACAATCAATTATATTTTATTTCCACTATAATATATTTTTCAACAAAATCATAAAAAACTGGTCACTCCATCCCCTCTATCACCATCTCACTCAATCATCTAATTATCTTTAATTATAATATATTTAAATATCAAAACATTCTTTCTTAGTCACCCCATCCCCTCTCACCATCTCACTCAATCATCTAATTATCTTTAATTATAATATATTTAAATATCAAAAAATACTAACGATGGGAAACTTACTTTACTTTTCCTATATACTCATTGTGTTTGTCTTCATCTCATTCAATCATATAGAATAAACTTTTTTACTTTCATCCCATCTTCTTTATCTCCATCTCAATCAATCATCTAAGTCATATATAAATATATATTTCCAATTTTTTTTCATTCCATCTTTATTGCATCTCACTCAATCATTCACATGTATAATTTTAATATCAAAAATATATAAATTATTTATCATATTTTTAAAAATTTAAATTTTTTATTTATAATAGTGTAATTTTAAAAATATACTTTAACTTTATATATTAATTACAATGACATTCAACTATTAAAATCCTATACTTATGAAGGATTTATATAGTGAATGTATTTCTTTTTGGCTCTAAGAAGATTTGAATTCTTTGAAGCGTGAAGTGTCTACGGCCTTGGTTTGTGCCTGGGTTCTTAATTGCAGGATTCTTAGCCCCAGGATCTAGATCCAAGAAGAACCTGAATTTGTTGGAGTGAGAAGAGCCTTCAGCTCTGGCTCATTCTTGGGAGGAGTTAGCAGGAGTGAAGGCCGAGATTCACGACCAGAGTCTGCGTGCAGTTCAAGACCTTGGAAGTTTGTTGAGTTATGGCAACGTCCCTATGCTGAAGTTGTTGAGACTACTCATTGATCTGGATTGATTCACGCGAGAAGTGAATGCATGTTTGAGTAGAGCCTTATTGGTTCGAGTTCTTTGGAGGTTGTATTGCAGACGATGTAAGATGCCAAGAAGTTTTGAAGACTCGTTTCTTGTTCTTCAGCTAGTGCCTGTCATTGGCTGATTCGAGCCGTGGACTTCTTTTGGTTCATGTTCGTTTAGCCTAGGTTTGTAATTCTCCCTCTGCTAGTTCAGATAGTGGTCGATCTCTCGGGATTTGTGATTTTATATACTTCCTGTCAATCCAGTTACTCTGTCTTTGTAAGAGTGTTTTTCACTGTGCGAGCTCTCTATGGCCTCTAGAGGGGGTCCCCCCCTCCTCTTCCTCCTGAGATTGACACATTTAAACGCCTCATAGCCTCTTGAGGGAAGAGAAAGGGAAGTTCATTGGTGCAGACCTTTGTGAAGAAAACAAAAATCCCTTCTGTTGATCTTCTGGCAAAACGTCCTTTTCGAACAACCTTGAATTTAGCTGAGCGCGGGCTCATTGACCAATTTACAGGACTTTGGCCATCTTCGAAGGCAATATATGGATGGGTTCTGTGAAATCGAAGGCCCTTGGACTCTAAAGGAATTTGCAACATCTGGTTGGCAGAGGCTATTACATTTTTTGTGTTTGAATCAACAGTCGATCGAGATCTTATTTTTTGAAATGGTCCATATTTACGGGTCCTCAGGGGCTCTATCAGAATAAGTGGACTCTGAACTTCGACCCTACCTAGGATGTACCTTCAGTTGTTCAAGTTTGGGTTAAGATTCCCCATCATCCCCTTCACTGCTAGAATTCAGAATCATTGGAAAGCATTGGGAATAAGCTCGGTAAATACATCGATAGGGTAGAAAGAAAAGACCAATATTCGTGCGCTCGAATTTGTGTTGAAGTTAATTTAGAGATAGAGCTGCCTGAGGCAATCAAGTTAAATGTTGTTGAATGGTCTCACATTCAGTATCTTAATTATGAACAACTTCCGTTTAAGTGCCGCCACTGCCATGGATATGGCCACTTAGCTCACAATTGTAAGAAAAAATCAGAAGTAGAGCTGGGAAAAGAGAACACAAACCAATGGACTCAAGTTTAGAAAGTGGGAACAACTAAACAGGTGAAAGGTAAATGAGGAAATGTTGGGAATGGTGCTCTTCCTGTTGAGAAAAAATCTTTAAAAACTCAGACTGAAGGAAATGATATTACTTCTTCAAACCCATTTTTTGTCTTAAGTCCTTCTGATGACCAAAACACTCCTATTCTCGAAGAAGGTGAGTTCCAACAACCTAAAGTTCATAAAGATGATGGTGAAGTAAACTGAGGGTCACAAGAAGCTGAACCAGTTTTCCTGAAATCTCCTCGTGTTGATGCTAACATGCAGGATCTTCATAAATTTCCCGTAGAAACTATATCTTCTCCCTTTTATGCAGATGCTCAAAAGAAGAAAGCGGTAGAAACTTCTAGTTCCTCAGAAGATGATGAACAATTCAATAAAAAGGCAAGAAGGAAGTCTCGAAAGGATATTAGAGAAGAAGAAGCTGAGAGACTAAAGATGCAAGTCATTCAGGCGACAATTGAAGTGTCATTAGGAAGAAGCAAGCAAAATAGGCCCCTAAAGGTAGGGATAACTCCCTTTTCCATGGGTAAATAATGCAGATCATCTCTTGGAATTGCAGGGGATTGGGGAATCCAGTGAAGGTTGAGGCAATTAAAAAACTACTAAAAATTGAACCTGTTGACATCCTCTTGCTCCAAGAAACTAAGATAGAAGAGGAAGCTCTTTTATCCATCAATAGATCAAAATGGAAAAAGAATGCAGGTGTGGCTGTAAGTGGTTGGGGCACCTTAGGAGGCCTAGCAACTTTATGGTCCGATGATAAATTCCTTCTATATATTCGTATGTTACCCAACATTGGATTTATACAGAATTACAACATTTATCTAGTAAGACTTTCATTTCTCTCTTCAATCTTTATGTCCCTGTTTATTTTCTTGAGAAAAAACTTTGTTGCGAAACTCTGTCAGAATTTATGGAAATCCACTCTCCCATAAACATAATTGTGGCAGGGGATATTAATATCATATTAGATCCTAAGGAGAAACGAGGAGTTCGAGGCAAGGACCCACTTCAGGAGGTCGTGGACTCCTTGATTCAAGCTAGAGATCTTCTCAACTTTAAACCCAAGAAAGGGCGATTTACCTGCACCAATAACAGAGTGGGGGAAGCTCGAATTTCTACACGATTGGACAAATTTCTAGTTCAAAGCTCGTTGTTGGATGGAAGCGTTTTAATTTCTACCAAAATTTTGATCCATCACATTAAAACAATGGTTTATATCCTGGGGTGGTCAATGGTTAACTAAGGTCGATAAACTTTTTTATATTAAAGATGTCCTTTCAGCCCTCCCCATCTTCCAGTTCTCTTTGCTTCTTGCCCCCAAGTTCATCTCGGCTCAGATCAACAAAGGTAATAGGAAAAAGATGCACTTGGTAAGTTGGGATATGCTCAAAAGACCCACTTTGGAGGGTGGTTTGCAAATTAGAGATCATGAATTGGAAAATCTGGCATTGGGAGGAAAGCTCATATGGCAGTTGTATGTAGACAAAAACCATCCGATAAGCAAGATATTCTAGCGGAAATATATAAAGGATGGTTCCCTGAGAAAATTAAAAACTACAAACACCCCTACATGCACTGGAATTTGGAATTTATGCAGAAGATGAATAGATAAACTTCACCATCAGCTTTATAGAATCCCTAGAAATGGGAAAAGTATTTTATTATGGGATGATAAAATCTTAGGAAACCCACCTCTTTCCTCTATCAATTCGTTGAATGAGATCAAGTCATGATTAATCAAAAAAGGCCTTCTAAGGTTGGCGGATATTTGTATTTGGGACAGTGCTGGGAATTGGGTTGGAAGGTCTTTTCCTGAGACCCTGAAACAACTTCTTCACCAACATGAATTGTTGATTTTATCCTTATTAGGACTTGCACCAGTTAACTACTTCCCTAAAGATGAATGGGGTTGGGGTTACTCTGGAAAATACTCAACAACTCAAGGTCTCTCTGAATTGCAAATTCCCCTAGCCTCTAGCTTATCTCCCGCGATTTGGAAATCTGTCTGGTCTTCCTATTGTCTTCCCAAGGTGAACTTCTTCACTTGGATGCTTATGCATAAAAGGGTGTTGATAGGAGAAAATTTGAGCAAACGCGGGTTCCATGGACCATTTCGGTGTTGCCTCTGCAATGATGCCGTTGAAACACCAGACCGTATTTTTATTGATTGTGTGTTTTCTCAATTAGTGTGGGAGCTGGTCCTCAATGGACTGTCTGCTTCCGCTCCCTTTCAAATTTCAGTTGTCTCTTTATTTGCTTCCTGGCAAGAACGGATCCCCTCCTGGCAAGATCGGTTTCCAGAACCATATGTTAAAAAAATTGATTGGAAAAATGCATGGCATACTATCCTGAAGTGCGTTTGGTAGAAGTTGTGGACAACACACAATGATGTGATCTTCAACTGTTTGTCGTTGTCTCCCCAAAGTGTGGCAATTAAAATTAAATCACTCATTGTGGAATCCATTTGCAGCAAGATTTCTCTTTCATCACTGCCAACAGATGTAGTTACGTGTCTTGGTAAGAGTTCATTGGGAAAAAAATGATCTCCTCCAAACCTGTGAGCCCCCCTCCATGGAGAATACGCTGCAGGGATTTAGAATTTTTAGCCTGGTGGGAGAAGTCCTCCTCATCTAGCATTTTTTTTTCGGAGCGTCCAAGGGAAATCCTGGGACTGCCGAAGATGGGGGTCTGATTATCTCGCGTGATAAATAGACTGAATATTGCTTCAACTAGGGGTTAGGAATAATATCAAACAATCAGGAAGAAAGTTATAGTCTTCTTAAGGCGTGCCAGATAGCAAAGGAGATCGGGTATAAGTCAATCCAAAATATTGGAGATTCAGAATTGGTGATCAAATTGCTAAACTCAGAAAGTTATTTCAATGACCCAGCCTTGAACAAATTCTTGCAGAGAATCCGAAATTCATTAAGAGAGTTTGAAAATGTCGCCTCTTTCCATATTCTTCGGGAATTAAATAAAAGTGCAGATTCCTTGGCAAACAAAGCTTGAATGCTGGCTCAAGGTAATCTCAGTCTCAATGGAGAACCTAGCACATTCCAACCTATTCCTTAAAGTGAGATCACTCTAGGATTAGTTTGTAAGAAATTGTTCATTCTTTGAATGCTTCGTAGTATAAATTATGCTTTGTGTGTAAATGGTTGATTTGGCAATTGCTATTTCAGACCTGAAATTTTTTCATAATTTTTTTTTATCCATTTTTGTTTATATATATATATACTTCAACTTTATTTATTTGTTTGATTATGAATTTATGATTTCAATATAGATCATTTCATAAATAGACACAACTATATTCTCTTTTCCATTTCCTTATTGTTGGAGCATACATTAGTGTTTAAGGTTATGAGCCAAGGGTAGGGCCTTATGGTTGTCCCAATAGAGATCCAAGTACCAACTCTACAAGAAGGCTCAAATCCTCGAGTCCTCCATGGTGACAGTTCTACTTGTCATTGGGTAGATTATTCTCATATACAACACTAAGCTTGGGTATAGTACCTAGTTTTCATCGCAGTCATCAAATCGAAGTGGTTACCCACGTAAAGAAGTCATACGGTGGTTGGGGTTTCCAAGGTTCTAATTTTTTTTTGGAGCATTCATCGCTCCACTAAAGGGGACGCGATGTAATTCATTGTATTAATGGACTTGACTTCGATTACACCTTTGAAGAGGGGTGTTTTCTTATATCCTTCTCTTTTCAAAGGTGGTGACAATTGCTCTCTATTAGGATGTTACTTTCTCAAAATTCAATCAATTGTTATGTCCCACATATTGGGACAAATACCAAACGGTTTGCAACAATAGTTTGACCATACTACCAAATATATATATTTTTAAAATCTAATGTTTTTTATATAGTTGCAAATTTTTTGTATTAAATTATATTTTATAAAAAAAATATTTGAATTTTTATTGGTGTTGGTTGTGGAGCCTGATCTTCCAGATCTAGAGATATTATTCGATCGTGTTTGTACCCTAGGTGTACTGTACACTCGTTCCCCCCGCCTTGGGGTTCAGGATGTGAGTTGGCCAACAGTTATGCGGACCCATGGTATTGGGTTAACCGTAGTATTTTCCCATGGTATTTTTCCCCTATAAAAGAAAGCATTGTAACACGGCTGTGTATGGTATTATAGCATTGTAACACGGCTATGTATGGTATTATAGCATTGTAAACAATCTCTGTGACTGTGTGAGAGAGACTGTGAGAGCGTGAAGAGGAAGTGCAACGGTTTTGCGGTAGGTTGTATCCCTTCATCTTTCTGGACTGTAATAAAAGGATTGGCAATTTCTTTGTGGACGTAGCCCATCATTTGGGTGAACCATGTTATATTTGTGTCTCTCTGTAATGTGTTTAATGTGTTTTGCATCTTGTTTAATTATTTAACTGTATATTTGTTATTTCTCTGCGGTCCTATTTTCTAACAATTGGTGTGTAGTGTTGACACCCCCTCGATCTTTGTAACCCAGACATGGGGGGCTGGAGGATGTCAACATCATTCAATGCATTGATAGTGCAACCTTGTATTATCGTGTTTGATCCTTAAGCGGCCTCAACTTACTGTTTCATCTTTCTAATAACCTTCTATGAATTTGGTTTTACCTCCACGTATGTGATATGAGGTCTAATAAGAATTAGGGTTTACAACCTTGGCGTTATGTTTATATGAACACATACAAGGAGTTTTAATTCGACACTTTGATGATTGTGCTCCATAAATGGCATTGTACAATGCTCTGGTAAACGAGTATTGTAAAATGCTTTAGTTTATATGCTTACCTTGGATATTTATATATTTTTCACTAGGTTTAAAGTTATATGTTCACTAAAACAATTTTCCAACATCCTAAGGTTGTTGGATATATATATATATATATGAATTATTAATATTAATACACATTGATATTCATAATTAATAATTAATAAATTGTTATTAGTCAACTATTCTAAAATGCCGCATCCTTTCATGGATGGTATCCAAAGTGTCTTTCCAATTTATATATATATGGCACTCACTTTGTAATCTATCATCAATTTATATATTATTATGGCTTATTTAATATTCCAAGTCTTTTGGTAATATTATTTGTGTAAGCGAATAATTATTCGCTTCAAGTGGTAAGAAATTTTAAGATTAGGTAATCATAACAAGACACTAGTCACAAAAATTAAGAAGTTGAAAAGTAGTCGGAAGATAGAACAATCTACGGAAGACATTGAAGGAAAACTTCTAGACAAACATGAAGAAAATCGTTGTATCAGAAGGAATAATGAAGATCTTAAGGAACAACTTAAGAAGTCTGAAGATGACAAAAGATCACATGTAGAAGTGATTAAGAAGTTTCAAAATGATAACATGCAGTTAGAAAACAAGTTGGAAAAGATACAGAACGAAACCTTAAAACCTCAAGAGACGAAAACACAACTTTCTACTCAGATCAATGCTAAAAAAATGACACTCGTAAAAGACAATGACATCGTGAAAATTCCATATCGACACCCCAACCATAAAAACAGATATTCTAAAAAGTCGGAAATGTCGAAAGATAGCGGTACCAATGTGATCAAATCTCCTAACAATAGATCAGTATGGAATGCCAACAGTCCACAACAAATCAATTTGGGATGGATTGATTCATCCACATATTGGAAGTTGTGCTCAACTCTTAGTAGTTCATATTGACACGTTTCGTCATCTGTGACACCACAAAAGATGATGCAAAAACATTATAAGGCTTTGAGGACAAAGCCTTTCTAAGGTAGTGGCAATGTAACAAACTTAAATAATAACAACTATATATATATCAATATGAATTATTAATATTAATACATATTGATATATTGATATTCATAATTAATAATTAATAAATAGTTATTAGTCAACTATTCTAAAATGACGCATCCTTTCATGGATGGTATCCAAAGTGCCTTTCCAATTTATATATATATATGGCACTCACTTTGTAATCTATCATCATATCTATTCTATCATCAATTTATATATTATTATGGCTTATTTAATATTCCAAGTCTTTTGGTAATATTATTTGTGTAAACGAATAATTATTCGCTTCAAAATGTCGATTACCAAGCTATGTTATTACACATTTTGATCCTAGAATTTTGTTTTAGTTCACTTGCTTAGCTTGAATACCTAACCTATTGCTTCAATTTATCTACTTAGCTTGAATTCCTTCTTGTTTCATTTCATCTCCTTAGCTTTAATTCCTAACCATATAAAGGTTGTAAGTTCAAAGGTAAATATCCATAATTATGATTGTTTATTGTTTATAAATAAATACATTGCATTGAAATATTGATGAATAATAACTGCAAGTTCAAAAGTAAATATATAGATAATTCTAATAGTTTATTGCTTTGTAGCAAGTCTCCAAATTTTAAAACAAACTCTTAACAAAGGTACAAGTTTTCATAACTAAAACCAAGTTTTTAACAATAGCTAGCGTTGGACATTGCCTAGTGGTAGCTCTCGTTGTTTTATTGAAAATGGGTAATATATTGTTTTATTTTATTAAAATTCTTTTCTTTAGTTTTATTTTCTTATATACTATTTTTTCATTTATTTTGTATTATTACATCACTTTATTCATTTCATCCTATTAACTATAAAGTGTACGACTTTTCTTTTGATAACATATAATTTTATTTTAAACCTTTAAATACTCTTTTAAAATTTTAAATTGCAACAAGGATTTAAGCCTATTACCTGAACGCTTATTTTAAAAAGTTATTACAATCTAAGTTGTATAAATAAAAATAAATACCGTGAGTAAACTAAGAGGTTTATAAGAAATCCGGAAATGTATGTGTACATGGTTTTTAACTAATATGTTTTCAAAATGCTCTTATAAGCTCAAACTATACAGTTTAGAAGGTACTATATTTTCTTTGAGAGTAAGTGCACTAAGCAACACAACTCTGAGGGTTTCCCACTGTGGGTGAACATGAGATCAGGCTTGGGGGAGGCTGAGAGGCACGTGGATGGGCTTTTTGCCCCAGTGCTGACACCTTACCACCCTCATAGGATCTATGCCAAACACACGTCTCACATGCGCAATCGGCATTTTCCCCACTTGCACCCTCGCACATCCATGATTTGACAACAACAATCTCTGAGTTGGAAGGTGGCTGGTACGATCTCTTAGATCTTGGTTACTTCCTCCAGACACAGGACAATGATGATCTTGATAGGGACGAATTGGGGGAGTGATGTGCATCTCTCCGGCATGCGAACTAATGATACCACCTCACTAAGTTATATGGATACCCCTTGCTGCACCCTCGAGCCTATGGAGAATGGTTTTTAGTTTCTGCAAAATGTGAAGTGGTGGGATTCCAAGGAAGAGGAGCGACTTCTGCGTGCTGAGGCCAACATTCTTGGGCTCCTTCAGGCTTCAGACAACCCGAGTAAGAATCCCTTTCTTCATGTATTTGATTTTCGGCTTCAACTCTGAAATGTTTGGCTTGCGACTCCTCTATTGGCCGACTTTCCTACTGCCTTTAAGACTTCTGTTGCTCCTCCCCGTCACCTCGCTGGGTCTGTTGTGTCTGCCTCGACTTCTGTCTGTTACCTACTCTTGCTGTTAGCCCCCTCGCCCTTTAACATGCCTCCCCGCAAGCGCTCCCGTGTTATTTCTTCCCCCCCTGGGCTAAGTAGGCCAAATCCGATGAGTCCTCCCCTTCATTTCCAGATAATGATTGTGGATAAAAGAAAACGCTTTAAGCAGGAATTTCCTGAGCATGTCCAAGCCACCATCCAGAATGCCGAGAGAGAGGCAGAGTTGGAAGGCATATGCCTGGGACCTGAGGAGATATAAAATGAGTCTAAAGATTTAGTCCTCGACCCTGGTACCTCCAGAGGAAGGCTTTCCTTATATCATAATTTGTTGGACTTACAGTGGTCGCATAAGTTTATCCTGGGCAAAACCCTTGTGGAAAAAGACGAGCAGCACAGGGAAATCCTTCTCCAAGAGGACCAAATCATGCAGATCTTGCACAAGATCATGGACATCCAGGCCGAGATAGCCAAGAAATTGGGCCTGAAGCTTGAGCCCCACGGACACCTGTTTGATTGAACATGCTCTTTTCAGTACTTGTTTTAATTTTTCTCTGTTTTCTTAAAAACTGCAACTGTTAATGATTTTTTATATTTTAATGGATGAAACATTCCTAAGACTTATCATGAATTCCCAGTCTTTCTAGTTAAACTCTTGTTTCCTTTCAAGGGAGACGGTCAGTCTGACCTCCAAATCTGTTTTCCCATAAATAGTAAGGCTTGGTTTTTGTTGTAATTATCTGTTTTGTTGGCTATCGATAATAATAGAAAGACCTGCTAGTTAAAAAAAAACCGTAACTCTAAAGGTGTGAGAAAATCTATTGCAAACTAATTAAAACAAGTGGAATAAGCAACAAAGTTGCTTAGTACCTGCCTCCTAAGAAGAGATTGAAAATATATAGCAACAGGATAATTTTGCTATAAAAATATATGAT
>LPNX010427914.1:241183-307422 GCA_001517045.1 Pseudotsuga menziesii
ATCTCTTCTCCTTTCTTTACCATTGCGTTACTCAGAGAAATATTTAATTGATCTTTCGCGTCCATGGCTTTGCTCAGAGCTACCAAGTCGTTCATCGTCTTTTGCAGATCATTCTGGCGTTCCTTCATCTCCATTTCCAAACTCCGTAGCTGGAGCAAAAGGCTGTTATTTGCTGCCAGCAGTGACGGAATATGACAAATAAAATCCGTCTCCATAGTCTCTACCAGAGACTGCAATTGGCGGACAAGAGAAATTATGCCTTCAAAATTTAAACGCAATAAGCTGAACGTTCAAATTCAGACTTTGAATTATAAATAACATAATAATAAAATATAATAAATGCTGATGTCATCATTGCCATGTGTCAAGTGAAAACCAGATACCAGACTCCAAGGCTGACATCATCTACTGACTGGCCAATTAGAAGCTGACAAAATAGCAAATAGAAATATTTTTATTAAAATTTAAAATATTTAAAAATTGTTATTTTTCATATTGCAAAGTTAAACTTTGGAATAGAGATTTTAATCTTTTAATATGCACCAATATGCACCAGGTAATACCAAAATGCACCAGGTAATACCAAAAGTCAAAGGGGTTTGAATTCAAACGATTACAATATACCTGCTGAGGCAGGTATAATAAAGTATTTGTCCAACTACAAAGCATAATCACCTAGCTTTGATTGCCAAAATAGTTCCTCTACTATTGTTTATCCGCCATGTATAGTCCCTTATTATTGCGTCAATAAAGAAGCACTTCTAAAAATATGAAGACATAAAAGATATAAAAACATGAGAATGAGGTAGATAGGTTTATACAAAAATATGAAACAGATGGTGTTTCTTGGTATTAAGGTTTCGAAATGTGTTAAAGTTAAGAAAAGTGAGTAATTGTTCGGTTTATAATTAAAGTGAACCTTGAACTTAGGTTACAGAAGAGATATGATACTGAATGTTTCTATAAAGGTTGACAAGATTTATTAGGTTTATGTTTCCCTTCTCATCTATCTCAGAGAAGTGAGTAATTGTTGGGTTTATAATTAAAGTGAACCTTGACCTTAGGTTATAGAAGAGATATGATATTGAATGTTTCTATAAAGGTTGTCAAGATTTATTAGGTTTATGTTTCCCTTCTCATCTATCTCAGAGAAGTGAGTAATGGTTGGGTTTATAATTAAAGTGAACCTTGAGCTTAGGTTATAGAAGAGATATGATACTAAATGTTTCTATAAAGGTTGACAAGATTTATGTTTTCTTTCTCATCTATCTAAATGATGTGACAAGATTTATGTTTCTTTTTTCATCTATTTAAATAATGAAGTTGTGGGATAGAGTTTTTTAGTGACATTTATTGAACCTATATTCAAAGTGGAATTTAAGCATTATTTAAATAATGAAGTTGTGGGATAGAGTTTTTTAGTGACATTTATTGAACCTATATTCAAAATGGAATTTAAGCATTGAAATGTAGAAAAACTATAATGTTGAGTGCTTCAAAAAATGCTAACACTTTTTTATTTTATTTTATTTCTATTACCTAAACAATGGAGCGATATTAAGGTGGTGGGTGTGGGTGGGGGAGTCATTTCCCCAGGGAGCATATTAGAATTCATTTTTCTTAGAGTCTAGGCATAGCTTCTAATAACCAAGTGAAGGCCTTCACCATACTTTAGGGTTTGTACATTGCAAGGAAAGAAGGAATTTGATCTTTGATAACCCTGGGAGATTCGAGGTTAGTTACAAATATCTTAAGAACAGATACCCACCCGAAAGACATGGGAATTCTCTCCATATTTAGAAGATTTTCTTCAGAAGTGTAGGATTTCAAAAAGATCATATGTTATCATATCCTCAGGAACAACAATGCTAGAGCGGGCCATTAAGTGAATATGGTGACCAGGGATAAAGTGGATGTTTTGAGAATTAATGGGAACCAATTCAAGAACCCTATATACTAATGGCATATATGGTACCAAGTAATACTTGCTCAAAGAGGTGAAGAGGCAAACCAAATCTAATGAGGAACTAGGACATGTTGAGGCTACTATTGTTTCACATTAATGTTGTGTGGCAGCATGGAAAGTGCAATCATTACAAGCAGGGGACACATGGAACCCATCCAAGACTGATCTATGGTGACTCCTCCTACCGTATATTTTTGACATCAGATTGGGATAAACAAGGACCAAACCCTCAATGAACTTAGAAGTCTTTCCCTCGTGCAAAAACATAGGGTGAACGAAGTGTGGCATAAGAAGTCATCAAATTCAACGTATGGGAAATTTGATGTGAGATGCAAGGATGGTTTAATTGTACATTTGCACTTGTGGGAAAATTCCATGATGGGGTGGTCATTAATGTATTAGATGGCCAACATGAGTCAGAGAGATGACGCTTTTGTTGGTATATTTACGTGTCCGAGAGATGGAAAGGTTGAAGATAGATCTAGCACTCATCTAGACGGCAGTGAGGCAGAAGGGTGGTGCAATACCCACGTTAGTAAGTGGGAGGTTGGTGTGGTGTTCGAATCGAAAATGGATAGGAAAGGAAAAGGGAGCATTAGATGGAGGGGAGAAAGGCTAGATGAACACAACGAGGGGGAAGATTTAGAAGTAATGGTGCAAAGAATGAAAATCCAATTGCAGGGGCTAACAACTCAATCCATATCAACCTTGGAGCTTGTTGCAGAGGATAGGGCATGTCAAGAATGACAGGAGGATGAGCAATCTGTGCTCAGATCCATGGTGGAAGGGTCTCGTTGGAAGTCAACACCATAAGTCTCAATGGTTGAATCCTCTCCAGGCCCTGAATGAAAGATTCCATACCTCGATTTGCCACCTCTGGATGATGAAATGGAGGAAGACAATCAGTTGAAGGAAGTTAAAGAGGAGCAAGGATATGACACGCCAATGGAGTCAGTCGAAGAGGGCACCACCATGGTTGGGTAAGTAAATCAAACTCCATGTTAAGTTGTTTTTGCATACTAATTTTAGGAATCTTCTATAGAGCTTACTCGGGTAATTCAAAACCTTATATTTTTTTTAACAAGTTGGGAAATTGCTTCATAGATTATCAGAGCACTCTAGCTCCCCAAGAGAAAATAATTTTGTAAGAAATAAACAAATTCTCTATATGTAATCTTCTACACTTTTGTAACCTCTTTAAACAAATTTTTTATGTTTCTTAAAAAAAATGCAATGGAGTGATAAAACAAAAAGTATTGAATGACACTCAATGACCATGTAGTGTATTTGGGGTGGAACCTCAACTTTAGATTGTATAAAAAATCAAATATTGAATTAATTTTTTCAACACATTACATGGTTTATATTTCTCTTCATTTATGTTTAAATAATAGAGTACTCGGGACAAAAAGTCTTTAATAACATTGAATTTAGTGGTACACATCTACTTCATTTAGAAATAAGTAAATTGTCTAATAAAAAAGCAATGCAATAAAGAATGACTTTGTAATTAAGTAATAATAGTCATTTAAATAATATTAGCATAATTTGAATATAAATATGGTTATTCAATTACAAAAAATAATTTATAAAGAATGACTTTGTAATTAAGTGATAATAGTCATTTAAATAGTGATAGCATAATTTGAATATAAATATTGTTATTCAATTAAAAAGAACTATTTTTTTTTGAAAATAAGTAACTAAAATTTTTGATATAAATAAATAGAAAAGTAAAATATTTATAAATTTAAAAAATATATATACTTTTCAAATTTTAAAATAATTAAAAATATTCCTAAAACAATCAAATATACTATACATTAATATTTACCATTAAATATTAAATATTTCTTACAAAATACACACCTCAATATATTATTATATTGAAATATTCTCCGAAAAAGGTGTTATACTATCCTATAAAATGTGAGCAGAGTTGAACCTATTGTAATTCCTATTCTATTATGTTATTGCAATTCCTATTCTATTATGGAATTATGCAAGTGAACAACCGTTGTTATGGAAATAAATTCACATAAATCATTTAAACTTTATATGACACAGATAACTTGCATTTTTTTTATCATATGAAAAATATAGTTTTAACTTTTATAAAACTGTGTCTTAGAAATCGATATTGCTTAGTTACATAGACCCAGAAGGCTATATGACCATAAATACTGTCCAATCATAGTATTGATGACGAAATCACTGATAGTTTGTCAAAACATAAAAACCGAGGGTTATCAAGATTGTTACATTCAATCTGCAATAAAAAGTGCCAAAAAACGATACTAAAAAGCATGGTGCCAAAAAACGAGACCAAACAGAAAAACAACATATAGCAGGTATAGTTCAGTGGAGATTCAAGAAACCAGAGTTCTTAAAGCATCCCTCTTTGCATTCTTCCCAGAAGATCAAACCATCTCCAAGTCCAATGGCCTTTTTGGATATATCATTTGCTAAGGAGTTATACTCCTTGTAAATATGCTGAAAAGTCAAAGAACTCAAGAGTCCAAAAAGATCTTTCACCTGACCAAGCCAGTGCTCCATATCGATGACAGGAGGGTCAATTCAGTAATTCTAGGATACCTTAGTGAGGATTGATGACAATCACACCCGAATATTCTGAAAGATGTAGGCATTCAGAGTACGCCAAACTTCCCACATAAGTAGACATGGGATCTCGAGAGGCATACCAAACCTTTTCACCCATAATTCCAGATTATCAGTTGAAAGAGGAGAATCCCAATGCCAAAGGCTCCTCAGGAGATGACAGAGACTGTTTTCAGTCTGTTGAAAGAAGGAACAACAACCGAAAATGTGCTTGGCTGATTCAATAGCCATAAAACATAAAATGCAGACACCTGGGCCAAAATAGCCCTGATTCTGGAGAGAATCCCACGTGAGGATCTTGTGGTTGATGGATAACCAACAATTTTTTTTTTATTTTTAATCTTGCCAGGTAATTTTGACTTCCACAAAGCTTGATGCCACTAGAGACAACTTGGCTCTCCGAAAGATTTGAGGATTTCCATATATGTGAGATTTGCTTTCACCACCCTTGAATGTATGTTTGCCACCCAAACAATATGATCTCGATCCGAATTTAGAGAAATACCAACATCATAAAGATTATCCACATAAGAACTCCATTCAGTACCCAAGACTCTAGATAGACCCAGATCGGACGAAGAAAGCCAATAGGGAGGATTCCGATATTTTTGAACATAAATTTGCCAGAGTATCACCTAGATGTATACCTGCGATGGAATTCTATCTTAACAAATATGAAAACCAAAAGTGAATGCTAAGTTAATATTCAAATTCAAGTTTAGTTTGTTGTTCAAATATTCGTACTACATTAAATATATCAGACAATTCACTATTATGAATTTCAAATTGCCTATAAATATTAAAAGTTAATACTACATAATTATGCTACTAACATTAAAACAAAAAAAAAACTTTAAATATAAAACACAATTGAAAAACGTTAAATATCTAAATATCTTTAAATATACAAAACATCTTTCATAACCAAGTTATGATTACTCTTTATAAATATTTAGGATGTAGAATACACACATTGCTAATTTTAAAGCTTAAATAATAAGGCGCTTGTTTAAACATAATATAAGTGAAATCTTTTGGATAATTTTTGTTGGAAATCTTACTAAAATTTTAGTTATTGGAATAGTAAATATCATTTGTTAACATTACATAATGCAATATAAATAAATAAATGTTTGCTGGAAAGAAAGTTACTAAAAGCTCCAGTTCTTATAATAAATAAACTATTTCATTTAAAAACGTTAAATAATAAATTAAAAAAATATAATTTATAATTTAAAATTATATAACTTTTTAAATTCTCTGTACAAACAAGTCATCACAACCTTCCGATATTAAATATATACATATTCTTAAAATAACCTAGAATGAGTATTTAAATAAAAAAAAGCCTCACCATTTCATCATGGTCCACTCTTTTTTTTTTAATTCCTTACTTTGGGATTGACACAATGATTTATTTTAAAAAGTAAGATGATCTAAACAACTTAGTCGTAAAAATTGATATTTTTATTTAGAAAAAACCTTAGTCGTAAGAATAAATGTATCTATTTATACTCTACTGATTGTTATTTGTCCCGTCTAAATCCACCCATCAATTCTGCGTGCTCATCATAAGCGTTAGTTCCCATTATTGGGGCCAGAATAGTATAAATTGGGTTGAGTTTTGGCTCATCCTCCCACATTTAAATAAAGTTACGATGGCGACCATGTGCTGGATATTATACAAGTGCGATGTCGAGAGATATTTCTCAAGTCTGCCCTACGTGAGCAAAAGGAAACAATTTAAATACTTATTTTAATATTTTTATTTTTTAATCATCTTGAGACTAGAGAAATTTCTTTTATATTTTTATTTTAAATGTTCTTGTTTAGTTTGATTGACCAAATTGGACTTGAACAACATTTTTTTATTAAATTAAATTTATTTATAATGAAAGTTTATGGATCCTATAATTTGACTTCTCCATACTAACAAATGTTAATATATATATTTAAAATCTAATCTCGTATAACTCATTAATTAAATCCCCATTTAATAGAAAACTTCTATCATTCTACAAGGTTAAAGAAGAACCCACCCATGGTTATGTGATCTTGAACCCATGAAGTGAATAATTATGAAGCATCATGAAGATTATGAGACCCAAATTATGACACAATGCATGTCTTACAACATGCCTAGACATAAATGATACCATTCGATTTTAATAATTAACTTATTATTATAGGTTAAAATAGTAATAAGTATTTAAAAGTTGAATATTAAAATATAAGATTTGTTAATTAGATACACTTTGAATGGTTTAAAATTTTGTCATTTTTTATTATAAAATGATGTTTAAATCAAATAAGTAATAGAATTTATAGTGTCATAATAAAAACAATGGCATTTGGCATCATCTCATTGATTTTCATACGATAAATATAGAAGCACATTGACAATGATAGATGACTTTATCTTGTCTTGTTTTTTTATCCTTTAAATATTGTTTAATATAAAGGCAATGATATGTATCATCATTCCATTGTTTGAGAATATTTATATTGAAGGTTTGAGCAACTATGTTAACCCTCCCATGATAAGGTGTTTTGCCACTAACATCTGTGTCCTTCTTCATCCATTGACAACATACATTATACATTTATTGTATGTCAATGTCAGAAAACAATGGTATCGATATTATATGGACCTAATTGCCTATAATCAATCTTTATTTTTTTTAAAGTAAATTTATTTTAATTTAAAATTAAAAAAATAAATAATAATACTTACCTTTCTTCTCCAACCATCCCTCAATCATATGAAAAATTCTCTTGTATTATTGTGATTTGGGATGGCAACTTGGAGGACAACCTTCAACGTTGTTTCTTTGGTTAAGTCTCATTACTTATGGATTTTTTTTGGTAAATTGGTATTCTCATTCTTTTTTTGAGCAGCTCCTTTCTCAATTAAATGATAAGTTTTTAATTTATTTATAAGTTTCATTGTGTTAAAAAAAATGAATGGTGTGTTTCACTGTTTAAGATCTAGAACTAGAAAAAATAGAAAGACATTTCTCAGAGCCTTTATTTGAAATGAACCTTAACCAATGCTTTCATAAACTCATACATAATTGATATTTCTCCAAGACAAAAAGTCCTAAATGGAACTTTATAAAATTATTTTCAGAGTTGAACCTAAGTGTTGGGATATAGAATAGATATAATAGTTAGTGTTTCCTTTAATATTAACGAGATCTATGTTTCTCTTCCTATCTACCTAAGCAATAAAGTGACAAGACAATAGATTATGAATGGAACTCAATGAATATATATTTGGAGTGGAACCTAAAGTCTAAGTTGAAGAAGAGATCCAATCTTCGGTGTACTTTCTTTAAATGTTAACATGGTGTATGTTTCTCTTCATATCTACTTAAATAGTGGAGCAAAAAGACAAGAAACCTTGAATGACATTGGATGTTGAGATATATCTTAACACTCCTTTTAATATGAGCAATTTGTCTAATTAAAGAAACACCCCTATGGTCATCATAATGAAAGGCTTTAACCATGTGAGTAACTATAAATAGATAATAATGATCGTGCTTTTGAGAGCGACGGATTGAGATCGGCTCGTGGTCGCTGCCCTCCTCTAGGGTTTCGCCTTGAATCGCATTGCTTAGTCCGCCGCCATGGCTGCTCCAGGGGGAGGGGTCTCCCCTCCCTCCTCCCCCCTTTCTTCGGTTGAAGCCTTTCGAAGGCTGTTAGCCCCGCCTGGGATGAAATTGGCATCAAAAGAGGCCCCGAAATTTGTTAAGAAACTAGATTCAATTCCAGAAATTGCCTTGCCAGAGGAGCAATCCATCAAAATCGCCCTGGCACTAGCTGAAAGACATCTGGTTGGCCAGTTCACGGGGCTTTGGCCCTCTCCCAAAACCACGGATGACTGGATTCAGCGTAATTGGAGGCCTCATCTGAAGAATAGTGTCACCTGCTATCCGGTTGGCAGAGGATTCTTCGTCTTCGAATTCATCTCAAAAGAGGATCGTGATCTTATCTTCCGAAGTGGCCCCTATTTCATGGGCTCCCAAGGACTTTACCTGAATAGGTGGACTCCGGACTTTGATCCCACAGTAGATGTCCCGAAAGAGGTACCGGTTTGGGTAAGGCTACCCAATCTGCCGATCCATTGCTGGAACTTTCAAGCCCTGGAAAAAATAGGAAATGCCCTAGGACGATTCATTGACAAAGCAGAGCACAAAGGCCAATACTCCTGTGCTAGAATATGTGTTGAAGTTGATCTGGAGGCGGGGCTCCCAGAAGCTGTCAAACTCTCGGTAGGATCATGGACTCACTTCCAGAAACTCGATTATGAACAACTTCCGTTTAAGTGTCGGCTCTGCCATGAACATGGCCATTTCCAACGCAACTGCCCAAAAACCCAGACGGCAGAAGAAGATGAAGGTTGGCAGAGGGTTAAAAAAGGCAAGGTCCCCGACAAGCCAATCGAAAAAAAAGCTCCCAGAAACGCTTAGAAATCATACCCCAAAGCCCCTCCGAAGGATCCCATCCAGACTCAAGAGATTACTCAGCAGCCAGACACTACGGGCCGAGGAGCAAGTCCCTCGACTGCGAATGCCCCAGAAGTATCTCCGGTTATTGTTATTCAAGATTCCTTGCCCACTAAAACTGCTACCCCAATGGAAACGCAAGACAGTCAAGGTGGTAATTCATTGGAGCCAGGAGAAATCCAGCCAGAACCTGCTATCCCATTAGTTAGAAGCTCTCCCATCCGTGGAGATTCCCGAGATGCGGAAGCGGATCCGTCTGCCATGGACTCTGATCCAAGGGGAGATTCTGATGAAGGATCCATGGACTCCGGAAGTTCGTATGCAACCCCAATCAAGAAGCCAAGGGGCCGAAAATCCAACAAAAAGCAAAGGGAGGAAAGGTCTTATGCAGATATTCTACAAGGCTCCCAGCTAACTCTTAAAACTATGGTGAACACAAGATCCAAGCAAGGCCAGCCCTCGAAAGGGGCCGTCCCCTCCAAAAGTAAATAATGTGGTACATCTCCTGGAAATGTAGAGGTCTTGGCAGTCCGCAGAAAGTTGAAGCAATAAAAGATCTAGTAAGAATCAATAAGCCAGAGATCCTACTCGTCCAGGAGACAAAAATGGAGGATGGCTCGGCCCTCCATGCAGGAAATTTATTCTGGAAAAAAGGCCCGGGGAAAGCTGTCAGCTCCAGGGGAGCCTCAGGAGGTCTAGCCACCTTCTGGGACTCCTCCAAGTATGAGTTAATCTCTGATCACAACACTACGCACTGGATCTACACCAACCTCGTCCACAAAGATTCAGGTCATCAAGTAAGTTTGTTTAATATTTATGTTCCAACCTTGTTAGCTGAAAAAAAATCTTGCTGGGATTCTATTGATTCGTTCTTAAGCCTCCAAAGTCTAGAGAACATTATCATTGCAGGAGATCTAAATGTCACTCTGGCTGCAAATGAGAAAAAAGGTGGATCCATAGTCCGTGATCCTTCTCAGGAATGGGTTGAAGACACCATCTTAGGATGGGATCTAGTTGACATAAAACCTTCCAATGGCAACTTTACTTGGACTAATAAAAGAATAGGGCCAGGGCACATAGCGGCCCGTCTAGACAGATTTCTAGTCCATTCCTCCTTCCTCAACCTGGGGCTTCATGCTTTGTCCAAAATCCTTCCTAACTGTATATCCGATCATAAATCAATCCTCCTTGAGCTCTCTATTGAGGAAAATATGGGCCCCATCCCTTTTAGGTTCAGTCCCCTTTGGATCCATCAAGAGGGCTTCGACCTCATTGTCTCTAACTCCTGGACCAAAAAGGTCACTGGAAACCCTTCCTTTATTTGGGAAGTAAAGCTTAGAAGGCTAAAACATGACCTTAAGAACTAGGCCAAGTCTCTCCCCTCCCCGATCTCTTGCAGGAAATATGCCCAAGATGCCTTGGAAAACCATCAAACTCTCATGGAATCTGTCCCTATCACTGAAAGCATAATCCGGAAAGAAAGTATCCTTCAGAAAGATTATTATAAATCCTGCAGAGTCGAAGAAGAGTATTGGCGTCAAAAATCTCGGAGCCTCTGGCTAGCAAGCGGTGACAAAAACACCTCTTTCTTTCATAAACAAGCTGAAGCTCGAAAAAACTTCAAAACTGTGAAGGAAATTACTCATCAAGGCAACCTGGTTAAAGATTTTGAAGGCATTAAACAAGCTGCTTTTTCCCACTTCCAAGACCTCTACACTGCTCCTACTGCTGATCTCATGGATACCAATGCTTACCCCCTCTCTTTGGTCCCCAACTTAGTCCAAGCCTCTGACAATAATACTCTTGCTACTTCCGTTACTATGAAAGAACTCAAATCTGCTCTGGACCATATGAAACCTGACAGTGCCCCTGGGCCAGATGGTTTCACAGCTAGATTTTTCTCCAGATGCTGGGATATCATCAAATACGATCTGCTGAAGATGGTTAGGAACTCTCAAATCCACCATAAGCTGGGCGGGAGCACAAAATCCTCTTTCCTGGCCTTGATCCTGAAGGAGATTGGTGCCTCCAATTTTTCAAGGTTCCGGCCCATCTCCCTTTGCAACATCGGATACAAGCTGGTTACTAAGA
The DNA here is from genome assembly GCA_001517045.1 of Pseudotsuga menziesii. Lineage (NCBI taxonomy): Eukaryota > Viridiplantae > Streptophyta > Pinopsida > Pinales > Pinaceae > Pseudotsuga > Pseudotsuga menziesii. The sequence goes on from LPNX010427914.1 coordinate 252,371, forward strand.
TTATTGACAACAGGATTAAAAAAATTCTGCCGAGAATCATTCCTGAGAATCAAGGAGGCTTCATAAAGGGAAGGAAAATTCTAGATAATGTTATTCTCGTTCAAGAAGCTATTCATTCCAGCTTCCTTCGAAAAGAGAAAGGCATGGTTGTAAAACTAGATCTAGCAAATGCTTTTGACATAGTAAATCATGATTTCCTCTTTGCAGTTATGGAGAAAATTGGTTTCTCCACTGAGCTCATTGGCTGGATCAAAGGATGCATCTGTACTCCTTGGATTGCCCCTCTGGTCAACGGTAGGCCGACCAATTTTTTTCAGGCATCAAGAGGGCTTCGCCAGGGCTGCCCTTCGTCTCCGCTCCTCTATGCCATCCAGGCCTCCGTGTTCAGCTTCCAACTAAACAATTGTCTGCAAGATCTCTCCCTCCCTGGCCTCCACATGGCTCATAATGTAAAGGACATAAATCATGCCCAATTTGCAGATGATACTCTGATGTTGGGAGGAGCTGGTGTTCATTCTGCAAAGCACTTCAAGAAGGAACTAGATATCTATATTCAGATCTCAGGAAGCAAGATTAACTTGCAAAAAAGCAAAATATACTGCTGGAACTGCTCTGTGGCAGATATAGGAAGAACCTCTAGAGTTCTGGAAATGGAAAGCTTGCAGAACTGGGACTCCTTCACATATCTTGGTGTCCCGATTTTTAAATCTACTATCAAAACAAAGAACTGGAGCCCTATCATGGAAAAATTAAAAGCAAAGATCCAAAGGTGGGGGGCGAGCTGTCTCACCCTAGCTGGAAAACTTGTTTTGCTGAAATCTGTTCTGTCCAGTATCCCTATTTATCAATCATCTATTCTGCTGGCCCCTTCTTCTGTCATCAGCAAAATTGAAAGTCTCTTCAAAAAATTCCTGTGGGAAGGTGGGAAAGGAAATGTGAAAAAGCTGCATCTTGTTAGCTGGGACAAAGTTCAAAGACCCTACAGAGAAGGAGGCCTCCAAGTTAGAAGTATTTATGCTCAGAATTTAACTATGGGAATCAAACTTCTCTGGCAGCTTGTCTCCGGGAAATCTAGCTGGAGCAAAAAGGTACTGTGGAAAAAATATTTCTCCGGCCAGAGAATTCGATGCCTAGACAAAAATCCTCCCAGCAAAAATGGCTCTCTAATCTATAAGCTCTGTCTCAAAGCCTTGGATCACTTCAGATCCTCTTTGTATTGGATACCTGGTAACAGAAAAAAAATAAAAGTTTGGGAAGATTCAATCCTTGGGGAAGAGACTTTGGGGCAAAACTTTGAAATTCAGAATATAAAACAATGGCTCAAGGATTAGCATGTCTTCACTCTTTGGGACCTTTCTGCCTGGGACAATGAAAACTGCTGGATAGATTGGAAGTTTGGTGACCTCCCCAACGTGCTAGAAGATGAGGCAATGCTTCTATCCAAGCTCCTGCAAGGCAAAGCCCCTCTAAATCAAGCTACATGTGATAAGAGAGGTTGGGGATAAAAAACTGGAAGTTTCACAGCGGCTGAAGGTTACAGGTCCATAATGACGGTTCCTCATGCAGCCCCAAACCCGATCCAATGGAAGTTCGTTTGGTCCACCCTGTCCATCCCGAAAGTTGATTTGTTTTGCTGGAATGTGGTGCACAGAAGTATCCTAACAGCGGATAACCTAAGAAAGAGAGGCCTGGAAGGTCCCTCAAGATGCTCCCTGTGCAAGAGTGATGAAGAAAATATTGACCATCTTCTGTTTTCCTATCCTTTCTCCAGAGAAGTCTGGAATGAAGCTCTTCCAGCGAATCCTAATTTTATCATGCCGGCTTTAACTGCAGAGCTGTTTACTAGATGGGCTGATTACTCTCCTTTTCATCTCTCCAAAAAAGACCTCCTCAAATCTGCTTGGATGCTTCTCCCTAAGTTTATTTTCTGGAAACTGTGGCTCGAAAGGAACAACCGTCTGTTCAGGAATGTGGAAAGCTCTCCCTCAAGGATTGTGATGAGAGCCAAAGCTCTCCTAGGAGAAGCATTGGACCACAATCCCGATCTCTTGAATGCTATACCTCTTGATGACAGAGAAACTGCTTGGCTCTCAGGCCTCGCCTCTAGTGCTCAAAAATTCTCCATTATCAGACCTCCAATTCTTGCTGATTGGGAAATAAGAATGGAAGATGCTGAATTTCTAAATTGGAGACTCTCTTTGCAGGTTCACTGTTTGTTTTTTGATGGTGCCTCTAAGGGCAATCCAGGACCTTCGGGAGGGGGAGGAGTGATCCTCACGCCCTCAGGATCCATTCAATCCTCCTTTGCTTGGGGGCTAGGAGTGGAGACTAATAATTTTGCAGAATTTTATGCTCTGTGGCAAGGACTCCGGCAAGAAATTAGTCTAAACATCCGAAATATCTCAGTCTTTGGGGACTCCAGATTGGTTATTCAGGCCATGCGATCGAAGTCTCGTCCCCCTAGCATCCACATGAACAGGATCGCCCAGAAAATTCATTCTTTAGCTGGCAAGTTTCAAACCATAAGTTTCTATCACGTGCTTCGCCATCTTAGCAAGCAAGCTGATCTTGAAGCCAATCATGCCTCGCTCCTGAGCAGGAGCATAATCTCAATCAATGGTAATGATTCTACCTGCAACATCCCGTGACTCTCCCTTGGCTGATCGCGTCCTAGTTGATCTCTGCATTTGCTGTACCTGTGAGCATGTTTTCAGATTCCTTCTTGTGATCCCTTGAACAAAAGTATGGCCTGTTCGCTGTTCTAGAGAAGCTCGTGGCTCTCCCGCCCTTCAGGATCCTTTTTAATCCAGGCTTTCATCTTTTTTCACTTTGTAAATTGCCTTTTTCCCTCGCTGCGGTGCTACTGTGGTTGCCCTCTCTGATCTATGGCCTCCATGGGTTATTCCTCTTCGTAGCAGCTTACTTTGGAAGTAAGTCAGGGATTTTTGGAACAATGCGCCAAACTCATCTCAATGAATTGGATAGATCGTCTTCGCCCTCCTCTGGTTCAGATGGGGAAAGTCTGGAATCCTTCATCAAAGTTCTGTGTAAACTCCGAGAAGATTTTGATTTCGCTTCAGAGGGACATGCTGTTTACAAAGAAGACTTTCTCTCCCACTTCAAAGATGCAGCGATCTTGTTTGGCAACTTTGGATGAAGATTTGTAGCAACGGAGCTTGCCTTAAGAAGATCCTCTCCAAGATGGTCTTCAAATAACCACAATATCTTCTCTGAAGTTCACTCCTCTGCTAATGTGCTTGCTTCCTCCTCTTTGACTAGCTACTGTTTTTTGTTTTTTTGCTCTTTTGGCCGTTATCCTTTTGTAACAGCGTGGGTAAGCCGTTGTAAAAGCTGGATTCCTTTTTGTATCAACTCTGTTCATCAATGGACTCTACATCTCTTGACAGAGCTCTCTGGTTTGCTCAGGGATTTCCACTGTAACACAGCCCCGGAAGCTGATTTTCTGGACCTCTTTTAATCTACTCAACAGTTTTGGTCCAAAAAAAAAAAACTATAAATAGATAATAATATATACTATAGATGTTAGATAAGCTGTAGTCCTTAAGGTTAACTCAAGTAGTCATGATAGATCTTTCCCCTATGTGACATTGGTCATTAGTTTGACTCTCTTAATCTCCTCGAGATTAGGACTTGAAAGTTAGGCACTGACAGTTTACCATGTTTATCATCCATGGATCACTAGGAAGTAATCGACAGATTTTTTTATGAGGTTTTCCATGGAAAAAAATGTTAAATAACTTGAACAAAAACAAATGAATTGTTGTCCCATTTCATGGTTCCTTCCATAACTTACTACATTGTTTAAGAGGTATGTGATAATTGATTTATTTTTTAGTTAATAAAAACAAATCCACTAGACCACAAGATGGAAATGAAGCTTATGATAGTCTATTGAAGCTTAAGATAACACAAAGTGCTTATAAAAAGCCTCCCTATTTGAAAATAACTACAATAATAATGACAAAATTTTAAAAATGGCATCTCTAACAAAATCCAATTATCCTTAAAAACATCAACCAAATTGGGTTTAAGAGAAGGGCCAACTTTCGAAACTGCCTTTTGCCACACATCCCATCATTTAGCTAATAGTTAGAGGAGGTACGAGGGATAATGACACACTTACATGGTAGGCCATATGACCACCCCCTCATTAAGCTCTCACATGTAGAAGGTTCTGGTAGTGAGAGACCATGCAAACTGAAGGGTCAATAACACTTTGCATAGTGATTTAGAGATTGATGCTAGGTCAAGAAAGTATAGTTTGTGCCATGACTAATAAAATGGGTATTAAAATGGAGGCCCTAATAGCCACCCACCCTTGTAGCAAGCAGTTAATTTGCACAAAGAGCAACATAGTACACAATCAACAAAGTAAATGGAAGGGTGTGGGAAGGTTTCAGTTTAAGAGATTCCATAGTATGGCGATACGGAAGGAGCAGATAAATCACCTACTTGTGGATGCTAACCTTCAACCTTGAAGTCATTGTAACAAATCATCTAGATGTAGACCAAAAGAAACCGAGGCTCAAAAAATGACTCAAGGGTTTTCAAACAGACACAAGTCAAGCACCAGATGAAGAATTAAGTAGTTAGAGGAACAAGTTCATCAAAAGAGAAGGGCAATGAGTAGTTCTAAAATTGATGCAAAACTGGTGAAACTGGTGCTAGACATTTGATCCGGATTTATGTAGGAATGCAACAGAATACAGAAATAACCATAGAAACAAAGATGCATCGGAAATAACACTTCATTTCATTAATCAAAGAACTGAAACTTGTTTACATACATAATGGAAATAAACTAGCTAGAGTGCTGGTAGCTTATCTCTGAGAAGAGATGTGGCGGCTACACGCCTTTGAACTCTTTGTTACAATGAGGCTCGAATGCCTATATATTATTGAGAAACAATGGAAACCCTACACATCCAAAAACCTAACCCTAGGAGGTGAAACGCCAGAATGTGGGCCTTGTTGGGTAACTTGGTTCATCAATTTCCCGAGGTCGTAACTTTGGCATACTACCTTCGTTTGATGCACATGATACATCATTAGAAAGATCTATTCAAGGACTAAATCCATAAATAACAAATATCAAGTCCAAAACAGACTCATTTTTTCTGGCCATTCGATGCCGAAAAAACGTCGTTTAGGGTCTCAAAACGGCTTTGAAAGTTTAGGACCCGAAAACTGCCAAAAATAGTAAATTGTGCTACAATTAAGAAAACCAGAAAACTGAAAGAAACAATGATGGGGGTTCAAGTGGAATAGGCGAGTGGCCACCAATATCCTCCTAGATCAACATTGGCTTCTATAAAAGTAGGACTACAAATTTCTCCACAATTTTGGACCTATATTGGCCAGTAAAGGAATTTGTAGCTCAAAACTATGACAAACTAGAGGTTCTCATATATATTTATGTGGAGTTAACGAAGCTCAATGGGAATTACCATTCCTTCTTTCAACGATTGAATATTGTAAGAGGCATGCAACAAAGGACACATCTGCAAAGAACAAGGAGCAAAAGAATGGAAACAACCACTAGTGCCCAGTCAATTTGGATGAAGAAAAAGTACGAGATAATTGGAATTTGGATTCACCCTTTATTTGGTTACTTTAAAAATTGTTTTTTAACAAGTTTTTCTAGCAATAAAAGGATAGAAAGGGAGGCACGCACCTTCTATAGTTTTTAACTAGCTTCCTATCGTCCCTCGACTAAAACAATTTAACCCACATATCGAGTTGGTTCTTCTAACTAGCTACAAGGAAATGCATGCATATTTGAACTAGTTATGGTAATATAATAAAAGTTCTACTTACTTGTTACACAAACATTATGAACCTCTTCAATAATCACATTATAAATATCTCCACATACACACATATTCATTTTATGATAAAAAAATAGAGATAATTAATTATGAGAATTGTTCATATCCAAATTAAAAGAACCCTTGTAACCTTCCTATACGAAGGAAACAAACCTCCCTTGATTTTAAGTTTTAGCTTCCTAATCTCTTGTGAACAAAATAATATATAGTTTTTAGGTTTGATAATTGTTATGTGTTGTTTCTAATTCATTTAAAAATTTTGTAATTTATTATTAGAGTTGAGTTCTCGTTAGCTTACAGAGTTAGTTGAACCACTTGTCTTTAATTTTTATGTTAATTCTTATTATTTTTTTAAGTTTTAGGGGAATTGGTAATTGGCTAAGACTGCTTGGACAAAACCCAAATTTAAATCCGACTCATTGCCACTATAATCCTATGTCAAGTGCAATAACATGTAAGTCATGCCTAACAATAACTTAGACCTCAACCTAGAGCCAAGGCGTCCCACACTGAGGCACCTACCCTTATAGCAAGTGCAATAACATGTAAGATGAATCCTCATTCATCTTTGATATAATTCAATATTTGCATTCATATTTTCATCTTTTAATGGTCTTCTAATTTTATAGTCCTCCCAATAAGTATTGTGAATACTTATACGCTAGAGCTTTCACGAGTAATCTAATTCATGCGTTTGTTTTTGAAGACTCAAACTCAAACATCCAATGTCCTTGCGAGATATACTACACATTATCAAGGCACACGCAGAGAAATAGGTCTTGAAGATCTAATGAATATCATTTCATACACAAATATTCGAAGATTGTAATGAATCTTTCCACCAATAGGTTTTGTATTTGATTTAAGTTCCATCATCTTGGTGTATTTGATTTAAGTTCCATCATCTTGAGATCCCATTAGATAGATACATGGCCACACCATTCCTTGGATGCTTTCAGAGCTCGCTATACACATTTATATATGCATCCTTCTTGTCATATATGTGATGAATGGGTAACTATAAATTATCATTATCTCTTTATCATTCACTGAAAAATTGTGCTTACATGTTGCAACACCTCTATCAATTTATGAAATCTTTGTTTTAATAGATCATGATTATGTTATAGATTAAAGAGACTTTGTCATATTCCCTCATTCATGATAGGTCCCTCTTTGGGATATTTATTTTGTTGTATTGCTTATATAAAAAAAGACTGCTTTGGCTCAGGTTCTCGATCAATTTCCCAAGAGTTGAGTAAAGGCTATTTTTGTTGTTAAAAATAAACGTATTAACTTTGGTGTTGTTGTGTTACTAGTCCCTTAACGTTGACAACGTATAGTATTGTTGCTGTGTGAAGTCAATAGAAAGGTATGAGTCCCATTACGTGTCTATTGAGATCGTGAGGTGCTTCTTGAGTTAACTTTGAGTTGTGATGGAGGAGTTGGTGACAAGTTGCATTGCAAGGTTGTAAGAATATGATCAACTTACTTAACTTCTTTAAAGTCAATATTCTTCACTCTAGCTTTTGTTTCAGGTTTCACACATAACCAATCTTCTATAGCTTTAAGATTTGTCACAACTTGCAATAGAGGAAATTGTGATAGAAATTCATTGTTTTATACCATAAATTGATTCTCTTATGCAAACTTAGAGAGTTACTGAGAATATTTTAAGAATATTGTAGAAAGGTGGCAGAGACTATAGACCTATAGACCTGCACCTATTTTTTTGTTTTCCCAAACACTGTTAAATTATATATTGCTTGTATCGTAGTGTTTTGTGAGGGATTCACAAAATTGTATTTTGCATAAATCACTTTGTAAGACTCTTGTAAAGATTATTATTACAAAAATCAAGTGAAAATAAATTGTATTATTGGTCGAGAGTTTTGTAGAAGGAATTGGCGACATTGGCACCATAACAGAGCCACATCAAAGAACCAAGAGCATTTTGAGCAGAGTAGATTGGCAATTGCATCTTAATAGTAGTACAGTCAAATCCAGATCCTTCTCTGTGACAACAAAGGTAAATATTTATTTTTTGAAGACAAATCCAGCTTCACATTCCACTTTGTAACTTGCAAACTGTATTTTTTGCGCTTATTATTGTTTCATGTGAGTTTTTGTAATTGGGCGCATTCTCGATTGTATCTGACAGCCTTTATTTTTTTGAGTTTGAGTTTATTAAGTTTTTGGGCATAGTTGCAAGAATCCCTTGGTTGAGTCAATTGTAACTTGGACATACCTACACAAGGACACCTCACTCAGTCATCATAACGGATCAAATTGAAGAAATATTAGAGTTACCAAAAACTCTAATACTTATTGTTGTTGATGATTCGATCACAATCAACAAAGAAACTTTCCAAGCTGTTGTAACTCATTTGTAGGATTCAAAATCCAAAGTTGACATTCTCGAGCATGACGATGTACAACAAATGAATCAACATTCTGAAGTAGTTCTTGTTCTGAACAAACCTCTTTTTGAATACGAAGATGATTCCAATCAATTGTTAATGCGGAAACAAGTCAATAAAATGATGTTAGAAGATGAAGCCCCTCATGATCATGTTCAATGTAATCTTTCCCAGTTCATCATCAGACCTTGGGAAGAACTCAAGATCAACAAAGACAAAACAGGAATCAGATATGATAAGGAAGTGACCTTTCATACTCTAGATTATTCCAGACCAATCCAATTTCAGAGTTCTGGATTTCTTCAAGATGAGTCCTCTTCCCCTATTTTAGCTAAACATCAGTGGCAACATTGTTAGTGATTTGGCCACATGGAAGAGCAATGCTTTGATCTCCATCCTTATCGACATTGCGGGAAGCATAACCATTCTTCAGATAGATGTATGGCATTGAAGAAACTTTCAAGATTGCAGATTCACTATGGCTGGATCTCTTCTTGGCAATGGTCAACAACAACCAAGAAGATATATAATTCGTATCGTAAAACCTAGTCTCGAGTTCTAATACAACTTGCAACAATTTTTTTCCTACTTCTCATCTTGTACATGACAGGGGGGTATCATGAATTAATAGCAATGCTTCATGTTTCAAAGCCCTATCAATCTAACAACAAGTAGTCGCAACCTTCTTCACTTTCAGAACAAGCGAGCTTGATCCATAGCCATATTTGGTTTCCTTATTCAAATATGTAGCTAGAAGACAGAAAGAGAACCATGCTCCAGAGCATTCATTAGATCATGGTATCATGTGTCTAGTTTTGACACTCATAATCACCATGAAATTTTCTACTCCTTACTTTGTTCCTGATAAGGGGAAAGATGGACAGTCAGAAACAAGCAAGCTAGGACAAGTGAGCCTATACTTGAGCTAGAGCCATAGCTCAAACCTTGTTCTAGTTGACAGTGCCTCGAACCAAAGCCACCTATCAAGAGTCAAATTCATGTTCCACCTAAACATGATTTGGTTTTTGGTCATCCAAAACCACCCATTTAGTAGAAGACATTTGCTTCTACTAGACATCAATTTGTGGTTGTCCTTAAACCACTATTTTCTAGAAGGAACTGTTGAGCCTTCGATCCAAGTTCTAGAGAGAACCGATGAGAGCCAACATGAGTCAAAGCCAAGTTCCAGAGGGATTGTTGAGCCAGAATTAGAGTTAGCGCCAAGTTCCAGAGTTCACGATTATCCTAAAACCACCCACTTTTTTAGTGAGTAAGAGATATAATTTTATATTAAGAATCAAATCTATTGTACATGTTGATAAAAAAATCGGCCTTTGAAGACCTATGGCATACATGAAACCCTTCAAACCTGGGATATTAACTATCATTATAACACATATTCAAATCTAAATCCCCCATTTTTCCCACTCCCATCTATTTTACAAAAGATGTCAACATTGAATTCCCCTCAAAACAACCCCCATATATGTCCCTATTCCTTTCAAAATAGTCTCCATACATGTCCCTTAACCAACAAAAAAGAACCTCAACCACAACTTGCTCGCGACCATTACAAAATGAAGAAACGAATTGGCCTATGGCCATCGAAAAACAATCCACACCCCTAGCTCCTAGGCAAAGTGAAAACAAACCAACATAAGACCAAAAATAGCTAGTCTTACTAGAATCCTATCGCTGACGACATTTCTCCCTCATGAGGGTTCTATGCGCGAGTTGGTGAAGCTTGCTTAGGGCTAACAAAAGGAGACGTTGTGTTCATCGAGCCACCCCTATATGGAGGTTTCACCAAGTCCAGAACTCCCTCCATGTTCTTAAGGTTTCTCTACATATCTTTCTTGAGGTTGCTTAGGAGCCGAGTGATCGGGTCACCAAAGCTCTCCCGCTCCATAATGGTCCTCGTTAAGATTTTCCTCAAAATCCAGTACGGGATCAACCGAGCTTCCATGCCATGCTATTCCACAATCTTCAGTTTATTTTCCTCTTTCATATTCGAAATGGCCTTGCCAATATGAGGAGGAGTCCCTTCGATGAATTCCACCCCCACGTCGGACTCCTCTGCTTTCATATCACTACGACCACATCCCCAGTGACGATTATGCATGTGTTGACGGGGAGCCATCACCCACTTGCAGCGGGCCAGGGCATCCAACCTTCTCCTAACCCATAAAACTCTACTTGTATCATAATAAAATGACACAAAACGAACTTGATTATATACAGACCAAACCAATATATTACATTGAAGAGGAATAACTCCGTCATGATGGTTTAGAGGCTCACATTGTACCACGCTTTTGTCACCATGGCCTCCTGTCGTACCCAAGCAATCACTTCCTGGTTGTGCCTTGTCTCAACATCACCTCTATTTAAAACATGCAACTCTCTGCCACCCACCATCACCTCTATTTAAAACATGCAACTCTCTGCCACCCACCATCACCTTTCATCACCTTCCTTGCACGATTAAGAACCTGATCATCGCACATGATAGAAACTGTAGCCTCTGATCCGGACGTCTTTGTGTGTCCTTCACCTACCACCATCACTCAGTCTAGTGACTACGTTTCCATGTTGACACCCACATCCGGGTCTAAAACCACCTACTTAATAGAAGGAATCAAATTTTGTTGTTTCTTCTAGCCTTTTTGGTTTGTGGTCAGGAAAAAACCACCAATTCAAAGAGCACTTATATTTAGCAGAAGACGTTAGCTTCTCCTAGCTTACTTGGGAAATTCAAATTCTCAAGTTTGATATGTTCAACCTTTGGTAGCTGTCCACTTCTATATTTCAACTCTATTCTTGGACTCATATACACCCCTTCAGATTAAGGGGGGGAATGTTGGAACTTAATCCATTAGAGTTAGGTGAAGATGAATAATCTTGAGGATACTAAGGGATAACTGGGAAGAAGGCTTGGATTTTGACGTTCCACAGAACATTTTTTCCATTTCAAAACGTATTTGACACATAGTCATAAAATGAACACGTCAACTTCTATGTGCATGTTGATTAGTAAGACGTCAATCTGACGTCTAACAACTTGCATAATCTCTCATAATTTTTAATTCATGTATTTCATGGAAGGTAAGCAATAACATAGACCTTGTATGATGGGGACAACCACTCACAAGCAACCGAGGTTGTAATGTGTAGGCTCTCTCCACGCTGCCACATTGGAAATCAGATGGAGTGTGCCAAGAATGTACAATAGATGTCTGATATAGACTCAAACATTAACCAAAATGAAATACCAAAGATAAACCCATAAATATTGTGCACTTGGGCAGGGGTCCACGATTAATGCTAGCCTCCAATTGCCCTCATTCTTGCTTCAAATTTTAATTTTAATAGATTGCTTACTATTTGTTATTTCCCTCCAACAATTTCAATTTCCAATGGCGCATGTCCCATTAGCTTTTTCTCATCCAATCTATATGGGTCTGATCAACTTCTTCTTATCCCGTGTACGATGTGTTTATAAACTAAGTTTAAAAACTCTTTTTCTCGCTGTCTCTAGCATATACTTAGATCTAGGGCATTGCGAGTATTTGTTGACTTTTCTGAATCACATGTTGGACACTAAATTATTTTTTTAAATAACAGAGGCTATTAAATTTTCCTCAGTCCATGTAGCTATTTTCCCTCACACTACGCGGAATTGACCTAGTGCTTGCAAGAGCTCATCTTAATCCTGAAATCGAGGGATACCATGGTTCCAATATTTAATAAGGTTAAACCTCTTAATTTCCATTAGACAAAAGGATAGTATGCTCAAGCCCTATGAAAACATGAAGAGGAACCAGGATGCGATATCAAAAGTATTAAGGAATGAAGAGCGGCTCATTTTGTTGCCACAAATATAAACGACTTTCGAGCAAGTGGCTTATAATGGGTGAAAATCTCTTACTATCTCTAATATATGTGTGTGTGTGTAAGTTTATTACACACACACACACACACACACACACACACACACACACACACATATATGATTAATAAACTTACATTAGTGGTATTGTCGACTGTATAATCTAAGTAGTTGGATCTACAGTTGGTTTTATGTTTTTTTCTTCTTCTTGCTTTTTCCTATGATAGATGTGGTATTAAAGCTCTATCTACATTTTTTTCTTTGTAGATTATGAGTAGCAGTTAATTTTGAATAGTTTTTAATGCCAATCTAATGTTCGACAAATCTATGCTCATCCATTCTATAATATTTTTTTGGTATTCTGTATATATATTTTATGGTTTTTATAGGTATTGTTTAAAAATTTTACTATTTTTTTTTAGAAAATAAAAAAAGTGTAATGATAAAGTAGTAAGAAGAATTGAAAGTCATACATATGAGGAAAACGTAAAATGATAGGCATGCAAACAACAAAACCATCATCAAATTTTTTTTGACAGGCAAAAGATATTTGAAATCCCAGGCCTGCTTGGAAGATGAAAACCAAGCATCACCGCATACTTTAGAAATATTTACATTGTCTTAAATAATATACGATCTGTCATGCCTAACTTTAATTGTTTTTGTTTAGTATTTGTTTGTCTTCCCTACTAGGCATTTCAACAATAGAGTTCTTTCAATATAGAATAAACATTTCAATTCAATTGTATACCTTTCTTCAATAAGCCATTTGCGATATAGTTGCTTTCCCTATATACATGACAGAATGTGAGAATTCAAATGTGGAAGCTATGTCCCCAATCTCATCTAATAAACATTGTAGCCACACATTACTCATTGTATATTTCTTGTTCATCCATTTGATTATTAGTTGTAATACCTTTGGATGAGACCCCCTAAATGTATAGTGTAAATGTTGATATGTAATATTTGTATAGCATAACAAATGTATAATTTTAACTCTATTTAATAAAATCTAAATATTGGCTTCAACGGTGGCTAAACGCTAAAAGAGATGGGGGATAGGTGAATTCACCAAGGGAAGGTAAGGGGGTTATAGATCTCCTAAGGGGTTGTAATCTAAACCTATTAACCTAAAGGGAGACCCCTTGTCTTGAACTAAAGCTTAAACCCCTATTTTAATCCTTAATACGGTTTAATTGATAAAGTGTGGTTTAGTGGAAGTTAGGCGGGGATTAATTGGTGTCTTGACACATTGCTCAAGAGGGGAAACAATTCCCATGCAAAGTGGTCACGGTGGTGTTATGATAGGGAGGTGGTGAAAGGTGGTGCACAGAACCAGGAAGGGGGTTGTTGTTCATTAGTGTGTGAAGTTGAAAGAATAGAGGGGAGGGCGAAGCCAAGGAGGTCATCGGGTGACCAAGTCTGCATGGAGGTGAACTTAAGACTCCTAAACCACATTTCTCCTCTTAATTGGATTAAACTATTTTCCCTTAACCATATATTTTGAACTATAATTGACTGTTGTTTTGTGGTCATGGAAATTTTAAATTGTACATGAATTACTTTGGTGGATTTCCTAACCACTGAGCATCAATGATGAGTTTTCACTGTGGCGCAATCGGAAAGAAGCCAATGTGATAAATGTGTTATTTGGCATGGACTTGACTATAGTGTGCATGTTTTCTTGGATGCATGTTTATCTGTATAATTTTCTTTGAATTGTGAGGAAGAGTTGAATGTTATTTCAGTTGTGAGATGAATTTTGGGTAAGGGAAAGAGTCTCCTAGTGAATTCACAAGTCCCATCTCACGAGTGGTCTCTGAATGCTGAAATAATATAGACCAAGTAGAGACCTACGAATGGGTGGAGTGTGGCAGCCACAAATTCAGTTGTCAGTTGAATTACTTTCCATACAAGTGTTTACAGTATTGTATTAATGTGGCATTATGCATAAATTTCATTTTATGTAATGTAACAATTTCGTATGTTGTCCATGTTGGAATTGCTTGTTAGTTGAATGCTAAATTGTTAGAGGATATGATGTTCAGTGCAAGGATAATTCTTGTATGGAAATATGTTACTATTTATTGTTCCTTTGCCATGTATGGAAATATTATAGATAAATTATAGCTATTTTGTTAAACTTCCAAGTGTTTACAAAGTTATGATTGTATGGAGAGTCATAGTTGATGAAAATTATATTGCTAAATGATGAAGGGATAATTAGTGTAACCTTATGTTCTAAATTGTTAGTTATTCAATGGGATAAACTGAATATTTTCATTTATGAATTCTATCTTAAAAGATTGTGAATTTCATGGAATAGGTAAAGGCTCTGCTTAAAGGTTGTTGACATACTTTAAGCTTTATTATATTGGGTTCAATGGTTGTGGCATACCGTTGTTTCCCAGTTTTGTCAAACTAAATAAAAAGGGGCATATCACTTATGCCTTAGTTAAGACTTGCCCAACCTTGAAGTCTTTGGCTTGAGATTCCCATGTTTACCATTTTTCTGTTTTACACTTAATTGATTTGGAGGTTAAAGGAGACCATGATTTTGGATGCTCATTTCTTCTGGTTAATGTATATGAGAAAGGAATACGTAAATGAATGTTGTTTTAGTGAATAAGTTATTGTTTTTCTTGATATTTAAATTTTCTCAAATAACATAGTTTTGTTTATAGATTATATAATTTATACAGAACTTTCATAGCTTAATCTTTGTGATTAAAATTGGTTTATGGGAGATGTGGAAATCCTAAAGGGGTTATTATTTCCATTAATGATTTTCTTGGTGGATTCGTTCCTTGTCTGGTGCTTAATTTGATTGAATGTTTAACTTAATTAGTTCAACCTTTTGACCTTTAGAGTTGGTTTGTTGAGGACATGGTTTTGGTTGTTTTATCCGTGGAAGTTTCACCTTAGCTCTTTATTCAATCTTCATTATGCTTTTGTTAAAGCGTGAGATTGACCCATGTGTTTTACAAACAAGGATTCAATGAAAAATCATGGTGAAAATCCTTAATTTTATTTATCTATTATTTCCTTAGTCGTTTTTATTGAAAAATGGGTAAGTGTTGGGCTGTTGAATTAGCGTAATCGTGACCATTGATTACTGTGTCAATGTATAACCGCGACCATCAATTTTTAGTGCTGATGTGCTAGTACCGACTTTCGACTTTCGACGCCCCGACATCATAAATTAGAAGTCATGACTGATTATTGTTATGTTCGTCATTTTCATGCTGAGTCTCAACTTCCGACATGTTGACGATGGGAGTCGAAATTGATTGTTGAAATCCTTGTATTTTCGTGCCGAATTCTGATGTGTCGACGTTGAGAATCATAAGTCGAAAGTGATTCATAGTTTTCTTATTGGATGGTGTCGATTTCCGAATTCCTATGTCTCAACGTCGGGATCAAAAGTCGTAAGTGATTTGTGTTTTGATCATTTGGGTGTGTTGGATCTTGATTGTCGACGTTGGAAGTCAGGAGGAGTGTTATCTTTTGTCTTTTTTGGTGTCTTGACTCTCGACTGCTGATTTTTGCAAGGTCAGGATCGACATGGAGAAGTCGAGATCCGCAGGTTAGATCGGAAAGGCGGATTTTAATCCATCATATCTTGTTTATGGGTTAATTTTTTGTTGTTAATTGTGTGATCAATGAGTTTTAATACGTGATTAAGTCTTGTTTAAGATCGTTAAGTGGTTTTTAAGTCTACGCTTCTGCATTGTTTGAGTTTGTTATGGCTTGTTATTGTTTGTTTAATTAATTTTGATTAATTGTTTAAGAAATTTTGGAGCCCGTTCAGTGCTCGGTAAGTGTTTTTAGCCACTTATGGTTATTCATGTGGTTGTGTAGTGCTGGGGTGCGTTACAGTAGTAAGAATGATTGAAAGTATGGAGGTTGCACGCACCCTTTTCAATCTCAAGAGTAAGGTTATTTTAGGGCCATTAGTTTTGTGAAGTTATTTGTGCCTTTCCCCAAGCCTACTTTGAATTTTATTGAATGAGATTTATTCATATATAATACCCCCCTAGATCCACAAACAAAAAGGATGTTGGGTATGTGTTATATTATTTGCATGTGGGTTTCACCACAGTCATATCCTCATTGGTGTAGTGATTTTTGTATATGTCAGGCGCATTATGTGGGGTTGTGGAGAGGGAAAAAACCACCACATGACAAGGGTTTGAGGCGTTTCCCTAAACCCTTCATTGAGGGGATATAGTGATGGGCGTTATCCCTATATCATGATGTCCTAAAATTTGTTTTACATTTTTTGTTGTTGTACTTTTCAGCCCAATTTATAAATTAATCTTGGTTAAAAGATTGGGGTTGTAATATAATATAGGTTAAATAATAGATTTTGGATGTTGCAAAGTACCTAAACATTGTATAGTGAATGGTTAAGTGAATACAATGAGAAAGAGAGAGGTACGGTTGCAAGTTTTCTTGATTTTCCTAGTTAAGGGTTTCTAGGGTAAATATTTGTGTATTGTGTGTGTGCCATTGTTTAATTTAAGTTTTGATTTAGATTTTATATGAATTGTTTGAATTCACAAGTTTAAATCCTTATATTTGACATCAAAGATCGATTATGAGCTTCAAGGGGATGCTTTTGTTGCCAATGGTTCGATTCCACTTTTTTTATAGAGCAAGCTTATCTTGGGTTTGTGATAAACCTGGGTTTAGTGGGACCTCTATGGTGGAGATTCCTGTGTTGAAAGAGAATGGCGAGCAATTCTATAATTGATATTGAGAAATTTAACAATTAGACCTTTGAACTATGAAAGCTCAAGATGGAATATTTTCTTATGATAGAGAACAATGGGTTGCTATGGATCTAGGTACAAAAATTATTGATATGTCACAAAAAGACCGGGAGAAGGTGGAAAGAAAGGCGAGAAGTGCAATTTAACTTTTTCTATCAGATTCAGTGTTGTTGAATGTCACTGAAGAAGACAACATAAAGAAATTGTGGGATAATTTAGGGAGTTTGTATCAGTCAAAGTTTTTAGTAAATAAGTTGTATCTTCAAAATAATTTTTATCATCTTAGGATGGAAGATGGTGACTTGGTGATAGATAATCTAAATATATATAATAATTTGGTAAGTCAATTTTTGTATGTTGATATTAATATGAAGGAATAAGGTAAGTGTATTGCTTTGTTATATTTTTTGCTAGTGTCTTGTGATAATATGATTGTAGCAAATGGTAGGCTCTAGTTTTAATTTATATATTATTGATGACGATCCTAGAATTGTTAACGAAGCAGTAGATTCAGAGGATCATTAACTTTGAAAGAATGCCATGGGTGAAGAAATGAATGGCTTCGATAAAAAATAATCTTGGGATCCAACATAGTTGCCACATAGAAGAAAACTCCTTGGTAGAAAATGGTTGTTTAAGAATAATTTGAGTGCAAAAGGTAAAATGGAGGTAAAAATCCCACCCAATAGCAAAGGGATATTCCTAGGTAGAGTTGGGAATTGATTTTGATGAAAAATATTCTTTGTTGCTAAATTAAATTATATCTATTCATTTTGTCTACTGTCGTTTTTAATCTTGAAGTAGAGAAGATGAATGTGAAGACAACATTCCTACATGGCTATCTTGAAGAATAAATCCACAAGAAACACCTAGAAGGATTTGTAGTGAAGGGAAGGAAAGAGCTAGTTTGCTGGCTAATGAAGTTTCTTTATGGTCGGAAGCAATATCCTAGGATGTTGTACCAAAAGATCAGCACATACATGCTTGTACTAGGTTTTATGAGAAGCAATCTTGATCATTGTGTATTTTCCAAACAAGTTGGTTACAACTTCATTAATATAGTGTTATAAGTTAATGACATGATGTTGATTGAAAATAACATGAATGTTCCCGAGCAGGTGAAATGAAAACTATCCTCCAAGATTGACATGAAGGATCTTGGTGCTGGTAATTTCACACTAGGGATGGAGATTAAAAGAGATTGTGCAAACATGAAACTATGGTTGGATTGAATAAAATATGTCGAGACAATATTGCAGAGGTTTAATAAGAAGGAATGTAAATTGATCAAGACCCTTATTCTTGTAAGTGTGATGTTATTTGCAGATTATTTCCCAAGACATAGAAAGAGGAAGAAGACATGTCACGAGTTATGTATGCTAGTGTTATTGGAAATTGGATGTATGTAATGGTGTGAACTAGATCTGACATTGCCCATGAAGATGGAGTTTTAAGCAACTACATGTCAAAACAAGAGAAGGAGCGCTAAATACTTATAACAAGGGACTTTAGGTATTTGAGCATCACTATAGATTATCAATTTACTTCGAAGCAAGACCTAGACTAGACAGAATGACAAAAGTATAGGGATTTCTTGATGAGAACTGGGATGGAGGTATTGATTGTAATAGATGTAAAAGTGGTTATCTGTTTTACCTATTTAAAGGAGCTATTAGTTGGATTGGAAAGAGATAGGTTGCAATTGCACTCTCAACTACAAAAGCTGAATGCATTCCAACCTCCCATGCAAGTAAAGAATTTGTATGGATGTAGAGATTATGTCCATATATTGGGTTTGTATTGAAAGTTGTAAGGTTATATTGCGACAATCAAATTGTAATATCTATGTCAAAGAATATTGCTTGCAATTCTAAACAAAATCATATTAATGTACAATATCGGTTCATGAGAGATATGGTTGAAGACATAAAGGTGTTATTGGAGAATGTTGACATCTTGAATAATGTTGCAAACTCATTGACGAAGTCTCTTAATATAGAGAAGTTCTATTGGTGTAGAGAATCTATTTCCATAGTTTCCTTGAATATGCAACCTTAACAATATGCGAACCACTATTTCGCAAAGAAAACAATAAGTAGGATAATATTGGATATGTGTTATATTCTTTGGAAGTGGGCTGTGTCGAAGTCAAATACTCCCTAACATAGTGATTTTCGCATGTGACAGTTGTGTTAGAGGATGTTGTGGGGAGGATGGTAGTCACCCCATTCTGAGGGTTGGGGGTCTTCCATGCAGCGAATACGATGAGTGGTGTCAGCCGCAAGGCATTAGGGTTTAGGGAAACACCTAGAAATATTTTTGGGTTGTTTTTGTACTTTTTATCCCACTGTGTAATTTAATCCTGGTTATGGGGTTGTAACCAAATCTAGGTCAACATATTAGGGTTTTGGAAGATGAAAAATACCTAAAGATTGTATTGTGAATAATTAAGTGAATACAATAATAAAGAGAGAGGTGTAGCTCTATGTTTTGTTAGTTTTTTTTATTAAGGGTTTCAAACGTAAATCTCTATGTACTATTTGTGTGCCATTGTTTAATTTTTGTTTTGCTTCAAAATTTGTATGGAATGTTTCAATTAACATGCTTAAAACCTTACATGGGACACCTTGAGAAGCACCGTCAAAATATGCCTTCAACCCATATTTGTTAATGACTTCTTATGAAAATTGTCTAGGTGGTTTCCCTTCCTTATATCTCTTGAAGCTAATGAGAATAATTATATTTTAAGAGGTACATTGAATAGGAGAAGTGTGCATATCATCGAATATGAAAGCATTCCTAGCAATCCATATACCCCAAGCTATTATCAATGGTAAAACATTTCTAAATCTTAATATATTTTCCACTTCTTTTTAGACCTGCTTTATGTAAGTACATTCCATTATTAAATGATGAGTTGGTTTCTCATAAACACAACACAAAACATGCATACCTAGAACTTGCATTCCTTTTTCGAAGAATGTCCCATGTTAAAATTTTGTTGGTCAACAATAACCACATGACGATGTATGTCTTTCATGGACATTTAAACTTCCATAATTTCCTCCACCACCAAAATTGGTTCCCTAAATCTCCATTAGACCCAAACCAAGATCTAAATAGTTATGAAGAATCATGAGGATTATTACCCCATAAGAGTAGCAAAGACTTGTATTGTTGACAAGTCTTCTAACATTATTGGATATAAATCACACATTAATGTAAATAATTATTTATTTGCTAAAATAATTGTAATGTTTGCTAAAAATTAATTTTTTTAGAGTATTATAAAATCTAAATACGATCTAAAATGATAAAATATTTATTAAAATTTTAATTATTTAGATGATGATAAAAAATGTGAATTTAGTCAATTCAATTTAGTTCTAGAGGTTGGAAGGAGTGGTTGTTATTATGTTTCTCAACTGGGTTCTATTCTTGCTAGTAATATGTTGATATGACCTTGACCTATAAAAAATATAGTTTACCCTAGGTGCCATTCTTGAAATGAGGGGAAGTGCTTAAGAATTTCCCATAATATATATTGCCAAAATACTGTCAAATAGGTTTAGCCCAACAAATTGTGAGGAGTGCCTTTTTCATAACAATAATATGTACGTTTGTATTAAAATAAAATTGTGGTTGAACCATCTAACATGATAAAATAAAATGTAGTAGATCCTTGTCAACATGTCCAAAATTTATCCCCCAAAAAGTAATCTCTATTGTTTACCTGAGTTATCATCATAGAACTATTGTTTCTACTTCCTAAACAACATGTATATTGCTTTATATATTTCCCCACTAATAATAGATATTTACATACCATTATTTAAAAATAGAAATTTAAAAAAGATCCTTCCCATGATGAGTCACAATGATACCTCCAACCTTGGTCAACCAAGCAACCTTTAACTGTACCGTGGAACAATAACCTATTCCATGTCTTTGGCCATCTCCATCCCATCAAATCTAGTAGATTATGAGGGTAGGAAGAATGAGAATGCCACCTCTTTAGCCAATATCTTAACTCATTCAACCCTCTCAAGCACTTTGTTGAGTTTGTTTTCCATGTCTTCGATTTTTATGTTATTATTTCCACCTATTATTTCACCTCTATTGCTTGAGATCCAATGTTTTTGATTGAGCTTCTATTTCTTCCATCTACTGATTTCAAAAATTGTGTTCCTCCCGATGTCCTTGCTACGATTTTGTCCTCCACTTGTCTAGTTTTATAACTAGCAAGCTATGACACTCTTGCATTTCTAGTTTCGTATGTTGTTTGCATCACAAAATCCCACCACATAGATCTGATAATTTACAAATGACACAATGATTTGGATGTTGGAAATTATCCATATCTTCAACCCTCTCCTTTCCCCTGAGGACAAAAACTTTGTAATCGTTGAATTTTTCAGAGCCAACAACAAGATAATTACAATCCAACTTATGATAATGCATTGAATCATTCCCCATCATATTAAATCCCATCTTGATCATCATATTAAATCCCATCTTGATCATCATGTTGACACTCCGAGGCACAACTTGAATACTCTTACATGCAATTATCTATCCCATCCCCTGAATACATATGAATCTTCCTTGGTAAATCTTGTTGTGAAGATGTACCATGTGATGGAGTGAAGTATTCTAACTTGATTGTTGAGTTGAGGTATTAGCGACAAGGATGATCTAGTTCCTTTGTCTCCACTTGTCTTTGGTTCTTGAAGTCATTTCAACAATTGAAGTTTAGTTAAACAACTCATGGGAAGTGGATTAGTGTAACAATCCTCCCATTTTTCCATGATATTCCTTTATCTAATCCCAAAGCAAAATTTGCATGATGGTTAACACTAAAGTTTTGTTTTTAAAGAAACTGGAAATATGAAATTGTATCAATTATTTTTTCCAAAAGTTGTGTTCTCTAATAACAACAAAACAATCGAGTATTATTTGAGTTTCATAAAAACATCTAGTCAATGAAAAATGTCAAGTCACATATCATAATAATATTCTTATTTCCCCATTCTTTACTCAGCCATAATCCTTGATATAAAGTTAAAATCTCTACTTAATTATTAGTCGATTAACCTAATCCCACGTAAAAATTACTTTTTATTTCCTCTCGGATCAATTATACATGTAAGAAAATATTATCCACCTAACCATATTCATTTTCCACGAATAATATATTAAACTCCTAATAAATTTGATAGAGTAATTTAAAACATTAAATATTTTAAAATTTATGTTAAAAATCTCTAGACCAATTAGATATATGTAATATTAATATTATATTGTATTTCACTCGATATCCTTCTTGACAAGACACGCCAAATTTGCATTGCATGTAGTACTAAAAGCTTTCCATAAACTTAAAATGTAACTTTTTCTATGAAACTTTAAATGATCAAAATTATTAAATGGGGCAATGACAATAAAGTTATGATTTAGTAATAAGGCTGTCAATAATACAAAAAGATGATTTATGTCATCATCCGACTGATCTTGTTTGATCTTTGGGAATATTTATATATGTTGTTGGAGTAACTATCCGACAAATAAAACTCTCCATTCATGGGACATTTGGAGGGACATTGGAAACACTATAATAGTTAATGGTTTTTGTCACATTTGGCAAGGACATTTGGAATGCTATAATGGTTTTTGTAACTATGTGACAAATGTAGCCCTTCATGGGATATTTGGAACATGGGATGTTTTGGAAAACCCACTTGTTTTTCTAGTTCAATTTATGTTTCTTTTAATTTATGAACAAAATGAAATAATAATGTAGTATCTTAAATTTACAAAATAATATTGATTATTAATTATATAAAATGGTGTTTTTATTATTTGTGTGATGTGTTTTTTTTTGAATATGATAAAATTTATTATAATTTAATTGTCAAATTGATAATGAGGATAATTATTATTGAGTGTTATTCATAATACAAGTTGACACATCATCGTTATTCAAGGAAAACCACACCATCTGAAGTAACTTATTGGTACTCTAGACAATTGTGTGCCAATTGTTTGATCCTGAACCAACATAACCAACACTCTAGAAGTAACGATCATTAGACAAATGTAATACGAAACCAAAACTACACCTAGATCCATTTTCTTGTGATACCTCATCAAAACAGGCCTAAGGAAGGAATCTGGAAGAGAGGAGATATGAGGTTGACAAGTCCCGTTCATTTTATTCAACCTTTTGTAATAGTCAAAGAAGCCTTGAGTTTTACCAATATTAATAACAATTTGAGATTGTTCCTTAGTGAATATTTCTTTGTTCCTCATAATCCAAATTCCCCAAGTGACCAAATAAGGCAGAGACCCCAAAATCCTTCATCTCTTTGGACTGAATTATATTTAGGAAGTAGGATTCGATGGAGTTTTCAGACCATAGGTATTTTCTATGATAAATAGATTCCAATTCTAGCCAAATCACATTAGAGGTGCTACATTATTTGAATGAGTGGTCTAAAGACACTTTGGGTTAATTGCAAAGGACACACATTCTAGGACCTCCCCAGTTCATATGTTGTGAGTTGTCCCGTGTGAGAACTCATTTGGAAATGATGAGCCATAGAAGTAAGATACATTTGGGTAGAATGTCGATTTTCCAAAATTTCTTCCACCACCATCGAGTTGGATCAACTTATGTCCGGAACAATGATTCATATCCTAATATTGTAGTATAGAAACCACGTAACGAGTTATAAATCCATGCTAGATCATCATGATTTTTTTTTATGTGTATGTGGGATTTGGAGAGAGATTAAGTATACTCCTCCCAACAATGAGACTAATTGCTAGAGAGGCCCAAGTCCTCAAATCATATCCACCCTTGATGCCATAGATTGGACTTCTCTTGGTCCACAATCTCATCGAGAGTCACCTTACCAATGTTCTGAAGATGCATAATGAGATCTCTAGGGAATATCACTTGTGAGGTAAGCCCCGCAATCACATCCACCCCCACATAAATTGATTTCCCATTCCCTTCCTTCCAAGAAATACAATTACCTATCATAGGAAATTCTTTGGAGAGATCCTTCCAATGGTTTGAAACATTCTAAATTGGTTTTAGGAAATTCTTTGGAGAGATCCTTCCAATGGTTTGAAACATTCTAAATTGGTTTTCTCCACCTACAAATTCAGTCAATGAGAGTTCTGAGAGAGAGATATTTGGAAATCAAAAGATATCCCCATAAACTGTTCTTGGTAAGAAACATCCACAAAGATTGGGAAACCAAGGATTTGTTGAAATAATTAATGATTTAGTTTCCCCATCCACCAAGAGCCTTTGGGGATTCCAGAACATTACATTTCACTGGATGAAATCCACACTAATAAGGATGGATCTGTTAGGAACCCATGCCAACCCTTCTATTTACTTTGTTAGTATATTGTTGTTGGATGCTTATGCTTTGTAATTCGTCCCATGAGTATATTATATTATCACACATTCATGGGGAGTAATAGGTGTTTAGATTAGACCTAGTATATAAGTACGTGTTAAGGCCAATGAAGGAATCCCCGAGTTATTTGTATTGATCTCGCTCAAAGGAGGTTTTTCCTTTGAAGTGTCCTGCAATCAATAGATTCCTTCCGTGTTCTGTTATTTCTGTTATATCATGCATTTTCATTATTTATTGTAGGAGGTTTATCTCATATGGTTTTAGAGCACTTTTTGGGCTCGCTGGGTAGAATTTATGTAATTTTTTTTCGTAGTGGCTTCCCGACGTTGTGATTATTGCAGTAGTTTTTTCTTCTTTGCATCCATAATGTTCATTTCAATTGTAATTTCATATTAGGGAATAACTCCTATCCGCTTAACTGTGGGAAGTACTTGGACATAGTCCTAAAAATCATTGTAAAGAGTACCGTAGGAAACCTGAAGTAGTTGGCCATTAAGAGGACTTCCCAGTGAAAAGGGAAACGAATCCTATCTGATATACTAGTTCCCACCCGTGGCGTAAACCAAGAGTTGTCGTTTGTTGCAAAGCGATTATCAATTTTACTTGAGCCATGGAGTGAGGGGTACTGACCCAATACACAAGTTCTTAGACAACATTGGCAGCTAGGTGAATCCTATGAACCCTCAGGAAGCTTAACATACTTAGGGTCCATATTATTTTATTTAGCTCCATTTCCTTTTAAAATTCACTGGAACCCCTATAATTCCATTCTGCAGATTTCCTTCCTTGAGGACCCTATCCCAAATTCCATTTTTCGAAGCCAAAAATCTCACATTTGTCTATTTTTAGGGTTTTCCATAACATCTTCGATTCTCACCCAATCACCTTCAAAATTTGCCCTAGTGTTCATTTCCTATTTATGCTTCCTTGTCCCTCTTTGAATTTTGTTCCCATTCTTTCACCCCGCTCCTGAAATCTCCAATTTTTGATTCCCTGTCTCTCAGAAAGTGTCCAAAACCTAGTCAAACCCCAATTACCCATCAGATTTTTTCCCAACTCCAATTTTTCCTTTTCTAAAAAAATTCTATTTTTGTTTTTCTACCCAGCACCTCCCCCCCACCCAAAAAAAAACTCCTGGTTCTGGTTGACACCCACGCAAGAGAAAACAAACAAATGGAAGACGCACTTGCCTCCCTTAAGACCAAACTCCAAGATCTAGATGAAAAAATTCTCGACCTCCATCTTCAGCCTTCAACCATGACTAATAGACAACAACCAGAGTCTCCTACAGACGAGGGGCTTTCTTCTTCCAACAATTTTTGTGGGCCAAAGCTTGATTTTTCTTGCAAGAACAATATTTTAGTCTGCATAACACTTTTGATGTCAGCAAAGTCCCACTTGCATCCTTTCATTTGGAACATGAAACCCTTCAATGGTTCCATTGGTACATCAAGGTTCATGAAGAGCCCAAATGGACATATTTTTTCCAACTCGTTTTGCAACGATTTGGACCTAGTGATTTTGATGACTTCACAGGAGCACTCACTAAACTTTTCCAAACTGGCACTGTGCGAGAGCATTAGACATAATTTTAGAAATTGGCCAATCACACAGAAGGATTGTCTGATGCATTCTACAGGATTTGTTTTATCAGTAGTCTGAAGGATGCAATCCAATTTGAGCTTTAAATGTTCTATCCCAGCACAATGATGGAATCCTTGGAGTTGGATAAGTTGGCAGAGGACAAGATCATAACTCAACAACGCTCCAAATCCACTTTTGTTCCAATCAGAAATATGGTTTCCCAAAGACCTTTAATCACGCCAGCTCCTAGAACCACTCCTATCAAGCATCTGTATGAAGTTGAGATGTGGGAACATAGAGAAAAATGGATTTGTTATATTGTGGTAATAAATTTACCTAGGGACATATATGTGTTGAGAAAAAATATCTATCTTTTGGATGTGGATTCTCCACTTGCAATTGAAATTTGTGAATATGCTGAGGATTCAGTAGATGATCAAGTCGACGTTCAACAACTACCTATTGACCCTCCTTCTTAGGACAACCACCCATAGATATATCTTCATACATTAGCCAGAGTACCACCCCACAAACCATGCGGGTCAAGGGTTTCTTCAAGAATTTCCCTCTTTCAATACTCATTCATTCTAGTATCATTCATTACTTCGTTGACCCTTAGATTTCCAAACATGCTGATTGTTTTATCCATCCTTGCTCCAGATATGAAGTCACGATTGCCAATGGGGGAACCTTACCTTTTAAGGGGAATTGTCGTGATGTGCGTATCTCTGTTGAAGATTATAACTTGCGCTCTGACATGTTTTCCTTTCCCTCAGGTGGATGTGATGTGGTTTTGGGCAATCAATGATTACGCACACTTGGACCCATCTTATAGGATTTTGCTGAAGTTTGGATGCAGTTTTTAGCCAATGGGAAAAATCACACATTGAAGGGATTAAAACCAGGGTCTCTCAGCATCATCAATTCACATCACATGGAAAAGTTCCTTAATAATATTTAACATGGTGTCATCACTCAACTCCATTCCATTCATATGCAACCATTAGTGGTCTCCACTACTCCCTTGAATCTACAACAAATTTTGGATTTATATGCATGTGTATTTTTTGAACCAGTGGGATTTCCACCTTAAATACCAGAGGACCATTGTATTACAATCCTTCTTAGAAGCATCCCTCCCAACATCAGGCCCTATCTCTACCCATTTCACCAAAAGACAAATATTGCGATGCCTATTCAGGACTTAATGAAGCAAGGTATTATTCACCCTAGTACTGGTTCTTTTTATTCACCAGTTCTTCTTGTCCAAAATAAAATATGGGTCATGGTGCCTCTGTATTGACGTTTCAAC
The DNA here is from genome assembly GCA_001517045.1 of Pseudotsuga menziesii. Classification (NCBI taxonomy): domain Eukaryota; kingdom Viridiplantae; phylum Streptophyta; class Pinopsida; order Pinales; family Pinaceae; genus Pseudotsuga; species Pseudotsuga menziesii. Next base: position 279,636 of record LPNX010427914.1, read on the forward strand.
ACTTAATCACATCACAATCAATGATAAGTTTCCAATTCATGTCGTTGATGAGCTTCATGGTGCTCAATTTTTCTCTAAGTCAAATCTTCGTTGTAGGTATCACCAAATTCAGGTTCATGAGGATGATATCCCTAAAATGACTTTCTGCACACATGATGGCCACTATGAGTTTTTGGTCATGCCCTTTGCCCTCACTAATTCTCCTTCCATATTCCAGGAATTGACGAATAAAATATTTCTCCCCTACTTGCAGAACTTCATTCTGGTCTTCTTTGATGATACCATCATCTATATTAAAATATGGGATGAGCATCTCCAACATTTGGATCTTGTACTGCAACTTTTCTGTGATCATCATCTCTGTTCCAAGTAGTCTAAATGCATGTTTTTGCAGGAGGAAGTAGATTATCTCAGGCATATTGTTTCATCACAAGGGTTCATGTGGATCCTGCCAAAATAGATGCCATGAAAAATTTTCCGCATCCTCAGACACTCAATAGCTTTCATGTTTTTTTGGGACTGAATGGATACTACCGCAAGTTTGTCAAGGATTACGGGAAGATTGCAGATCCATTAAAAAATCTATTGAGAAATAATGCTTTTACATGGACACATGCTGTCGAGTGTGCATTTGACAAACTGAAACAAGCTATAAGTACCTCACATGTTCTACCTATGCTCGATTTTTACATGCCCTTCAATATTTAAAGTGATGCTTGTGACAATGTACTTGGTGTTTTTCTGCTTCAAGATGAACATCCCAGTGCGTTCACCAGCAAATCCCATTCCGGTAAGAATTTAGTTGCCTCTACATATGAGAAGGAAATGATGGCTATTTTGCATGCAATATATAAGTGTCGGCCATACCTATTAGGGAATCATTTCTGCATTAAGACTGATTACCATAGTATGAAATATTTCCTAGAGCAATGGGTCTCATCCCCAACACAACATAAATGGGTTAGAAAACTCATGGGTTATGACTACGAGATCACTTACAAGAAGGGTAAGGACAATCTTACGGTGGATGCTATTTCTTTCACATTTGATGACCACGCTTCTATTTTAGCTATTTCTATTCCTATTCCAAATTGGTTGCAATCTCTTTAGCAAGGCTATGTCAATGACTCTTAATTATCTGAAATTATCCAACGGTTGGCCAATAACCCTTCTATTGTGCCGCATTACTCTTGGGATGGTGATTCTCTAAGATACAAGGGTCATTTGGTGCTTCCCCAGAGCACAGATCTTCAACAGGATGTATTCTATGAACTCCATGCTTCTCCATCGATAGGGCACTCTGGGTTTCTCAAAACATGTGACTGGTCACAACGTAACTTCTTTTGGAAGGGAATGAAAAGGGAAATTCAAGAGATGGTGGTTGAATGTGATACCTTCCAGCGCCACAAGGGTGAAATGACACACCTTCCAGGATTTATTGAACCCTTTCCCATCCCTACATGGATTTGATCATATATTTCAATGTATTTCATTGAAGGGCTCCCTAAATATGGAGGGAAGACAATGATCTTGGTTGTGGTCGATCACCTCTCCAATTATAGTCATTTTTGTGCCCTCATCCATCCATATACCTATAAAATTGAGGACATATATCTGTGGACCAACACACAACTCAGAAGATATATCATACAATTTTACTCAGAAATTGAAGAATGAAACAGTGCAAAAATGGATTCAACTGTGAATGCTTTTATTAATCAAAAGCAATTGGATAATTAATTACAATGTAATATATTGGTATTAATAACCAGTCAATTCGAATTCATGAGAGAGTAATTCAAACTGATTGACTCTACTTAACTGAATGGTTTAATCAGACATGTCTAAATCACTATCGGAGTTCAACAACCCAACTCAAGTGTCTAATTCAGTCTTAATTACTGGTTAACTAGTCTAACTGACTATGGTAGGTGAGTAAATGCACCTGACCCACATGTAGCCATGCATATCTAGCGCTAACTGAATAGAACTGAATGTAACATACTAGAACTGAATGTAACTGACTCCTAACTGACCTTGACTAGTGACCAACTGAACTCAACTGAAGGAGGTTGGTGCCGGCACTCCCAGTGGATCCTAAATTGTAGGGATTGATCTAGGGGGCTCCTAAACTGAAGCATGCAAGTGCAGTCAATGGCAGTTATAGCTAAAGCAAAGTAACTGCTCAATACAAGGAACCGGGGAAAAAACCACATGGGAAAAAATCCCCCCCTCTAACTAAGTAGGTAGAATCAGGATTCAAGTTTAAAAAAATTGAAAATATGTTGCTGCAACCTTCATATCTGTAGTGTAGCGAAGACACATGCATGATGTTTTGTGCACAGGTATCTTGGGGCCTGGCATGTAGACTTCTCCATATTCTCCCAAAATGATGATGGAAGGAAGGAGGAATGTAACCTTTGCCTCTTTTTGGATGAAGAAGTGTATGATATACTCTATTCTTCTAAGAGCATTGTAGCTGATCATACATTTCCATGTAGCATCTCACAGGGAGTTTGTTGCATCTCTCTGAAGGAGGTGAGATTGCATGACATAGTGCAAGGTTCTTTGTCTTCTGTGTGTTAGATGGATTTCCAGTCATCTTCCTAGCTTCCCACTTGGGAGTAGGGACTGGATCTGGATCTGAATCACCCTAAATCTCAATCTCATGAACTGATACAATTGGTTCTGCAATACTAGTGGAAATTACAAAAGAAGTAGATGTAATGTTTTTCCCTCCCCTTTCAAGTGGCAGCTGAGAGTGCACTGGTTCTAAAAATGGTAGGAAGTGTGAGAACTGATATTCATTGGAGGCATGATTTGCAGCACCCTTGACTATGATGTTCCCAGTAGAGATATATGTGATCTCCATTTAGTCCGGAGCAATTATCACTCGCTTTGGAGGGGCAATGTGAGTCATCTAGTATACAGATAACATATTTGCAGCTAAGAAGGGCACATAAAGCACATCTTTGAACTTTCCATGTTCATGCTTGATAGAGCCCTTCCCTTTGGCTCTAATTTGACTGTTATTACCCATCTGAATACTAGGACCATCAAAAGACTGTAAAGAAGAGAATGACTCATTGGATGCAACCATATGATTGGAAGCTCCAGAATCAATGAGGAAGGCATGTGTTGTTGAACAACTAGCCTTCAATGCATGGCATATCTCATCATATTCTTCAGTTTCTTCTCTATGGTCAGCCTTCCTTGCGCCAACAAGTACAATGATGTTATGTTTTCCTAGAAGAAAAGTCATTTCATCAATTTTTCTTCTCATACAAGAGCTTTCTGGATGAAAGCCCCTTCCACAGTAAGAACAAAGGGTCTTTCCTTTTCCATTTTTCATGCTTCTCCTTGAACCCAATCGATGATCTGACTGCTCTTTCTCCATAGGAGGCTCATTCTTTCACTTCCCCTTACCATTCACAGCCTTAGGTCCTCCAGCAACTAATGCTTGATCTTTGGAAGATCGGATGATCCCCATTTGGATCAACTTGTCATGCTCATTGGTGAGAGATTCAATGAAGGCAGTAAGAGTTGGCATCTTCCAATTTGGTGTAGTGAGCTTCCCTGAATGAAAGGTTGATACAAAGACCGAGTATTTGGCACCAAGTTTTGAGAGGATGGCAAGGATGAGTTGATCATCCTCCTTCTCAACCTTGCACAGCTTCAACTAGAACACCAGGTGCTTGAATTTGGTGAAGAAATCATTTAGAGTTTCAAAGTTTCCTGGGTGAAGAGAAATCAGCTCATTCTCTAGCTGATAGATCCTCAGGTCATCTTTATTATCAAACAAGGAAGCAAGCTTATCTGAAACCTCCTTGGGATTCTTCAATCCATTGATGTGAAAGAGAAGATCTCTAGATATTGACAGGCACGTGCATCTGTATGCTTCATCAAGCTTATTCCAGTATTTTTCTTTGTCAACATAATGAATTGGCTCTGCCTCTGTGTCCATTGTGAATTTGTAGAGTCTTTTGGAGAAAATTTGCATCTCCATGTCCTCCTTCCACTGATGGTAGTTGAAAGGAGTGAGAATATCCATAGGAGGGGCCATTGTGCTGCTGTAGCGAATGCAGTGAAGGAGACTAAAAAACCTGTAAATCACACAATCAAACAAATAAAGTAAGGCCGATAGCATGCACTTTTGGAATTTTCTTCACACCCAGCTTAGTTAATCAAGCAAGTTTGATCAATAATTCCTTTGCTTAGGATTTATGTGGTAAATTCTCTGCTTCTGGTGCAGTGTTGGAAGCCTGCAATTTTCCCATTTTTTTGTTGTTGATCCAAGTATGAATCTATAGTAGGAGAAGTGCCTTGTCCTGCCAAGGCTCTGATACCATATAAAATTGAGCACATAGATATGTGGACCAACACACAACTCACAATATAGATCAGACAATTTTACTCAGAAATTGAAGAATGAAACAGTGCAAAAATGGCTTGCAACTGTGAATGCTTTCATTAATCAAAAGTAATTGGATAAATTAATTACTATGTAATACACTGGTATTAATAACCAGTCAATTCGAATGCATGAGAGAGGAATTCGAATTGATTGACTCTACTTAACTGAATGGTTTAACTAGACATGTCTAAATCACTATCGGAGTTCAACAACCCAACTCAAGCGTCTAATTCAGTCTTAATTATCAGTTAACTAATCTAACTAACCGTGGTAGGTGAGTAAATGTGCCTCACCCACATGCAACCATGCATAGCTAGTGATAATTGAATAGAGCTGAATGTAACAGACTAGAACTGAATGTAACTGACTCCTAACTCAGCTTGATTAGTCACCAACTGAACTCAACTGAAGGAGGTTGGTGCTGACACTCCTAGTGGATCCTAAATTGTAGGGATTGATCTAGGAGGCTCCTAAAATGATGCATGCAAGTGCAGTCAGTGGCAGTTAGCCTCAATTGGTGTTCCCCACACTCTAGTAACTGGTACATGTGGCCCAATTAGGCCAAGTGGACCCAATGGTGCTAGTGACTAAATATAGATTGAAAGGACTCCTGATTTAGACATAATTGACCAAATTGGACAAGGGAGGATTATAGTCCTAACAATACCACCTCCTCATTCGCACAAATTTTCATGGACTAGATCTTCCGTCTTCATGGAATCCCTTCTTCCATTGTCTCAAATTGTGATGCAACTTTCACAAGTCATTTTTGGACAGAACTATTTTGCCACACTAGCACCAAACTAAATATGAGTTCAGGGCATCACCCACAAATAGATGGTTAGACTAAAGTTATCAAAAAATGTTTGGAAACTTATCTTCGTTGCTTCACCTCTAAACAACAACATCAGTGGGAAAAGTGGCTCCCTCTCACTGAATGGTGGTACAATACCTCCTACCACACTGCATCTAAAATGACTCCATATGAAACATTCTATGGTCAGGCACTGCTAGTGCTCCTTCCATACACCCCCAACAGTTCACCAGTTCAAGAAGTTGACATAGTTCTCTAAAATTGAGATTAGATTCTTCACATTTTACAGGAAAATATTCAAATGGCAAGAAACCAAATGAAACAACAAACTGATCAACATAGTTCTAAGCGGACTTGTCAAGCCGGTGATATAGTTTTTCTTCATCTACAACCTTACAAGCAATCCTCTCTGAAACTAAAAGGGAGTCTTAAGCTGGCTCCAAATTTCTATGTCCATATTGTTCTTCAGAAGATTGGGTCCATTGCTCATAAATTGGAACTTCCTCCTTCTTCATGCTTTCACCAGTATTTCATGTCTCTTGTCTTAAAAAATTTATTGACACTAACATCAGAGCACAAACTATTTTACCATAACTGGATAAGGAAGGATCCATAATTTTGAAGCTAGAGGCCATCCTCAATAGGCTCACTCGCCAGCTTCGCTCTCGATCCATCACAGAGGTATTAATTCAGTGGCACAACATGCAACCAAGGGATGCTACATGGGAACCACTCCTTCAGATTCAACAACAATTTCCACATCTAAATCTTTGAGGACAAATCTTTTTTAAGATCCTTTGGGGCTTCTACAACCTTCCATTTCACCAAATGAAAACCATGATAATCAGGATTAATCCTCCAAAGGTAATTGGAATAGATTTTCCTAATATGAGACATACTTGCTTTGGGATTGTGACCGAGTAAATGCTAGTAGTTTGGATCACCTGCAACACAAATTTGATCAAATTGTATTTCCCAAGAAAAAAATTGTATTTTCTGTTCATTGAAAAGAGAAATACATTCTTCAGTGAGGTCTCAAAAGAGATCATCAAATATCAACACTAAAAAATGAGGGGTTTGTTGAGATCAATTATAGAGCATGACATCTACATCAAACTTAGAGTTAACAATAGTCATCCATAACAACCAAGAGGCATGAAGAGATTGAGACTCACTGGATCTATCTAATGAAAAAAGCATATTTGACACCTTCTTTGAATTCTTTAATTGACCAAGAACTAGAATTCATGACTAAACCTTTTTTAGAGAACAAGTCCGCTGCTTGATTGAATTCCCAGTAGAAATGTTCAAAGTTCATAAAATGGAAGGTGCTTGCAATTAATTTCATATCTTCAATAAGATTACTAAGCATTAGGCTCTGGGAATTAATCAAATTGTTCATATTGTTAATTGCAAATTGAGAATCTCCTATAATTTTGATACTTTAAATGTCTTGCTCCTTGACAAATTTGAGGAGGAAGAAGAATTCCTGTAACTTTTCTAAATTATTTGATCTTGAACCAACATATCCAACACTCTAGAAGTAATGATCAACAAACAAATGTAATACCAAATCAAAACTACACCTAGATCCATTTTCTTGTGATACCCCGTCAAAACAGGCCCAGGGGAAGGAATCTGGAAGAGAGGAGATACAAGGTTGATGAGTCCCGTCCTTTTTATTCAACTTTCTGTAATAGTCAAAGAAGCCTTGAATTTTACCAATAGTAACAACAATTTGTGATCATTCCTAGTAAATATTGCTTTGTTCCTCATAATCCAAAATCCCCAAGTGACCAAATAAGGAAGAGACCCCAAAATCCTTCATCTCTTTGGGATTGATTTTTTTAGAAAGTAGGATTCGATGGATTTTTTAGACCATAGGTCCTTTATATGATAAAATGATTCCAATTCTAACCAAATCACCTTGGAGATGCTACAATCTCTGAATAAGTGGCCTAAAGACTCTTTGGGATAATTGCAGAGGAGACACATTCCAGGACCTTCCCAGTTCATATGTTGTAACATGTATGGAATGTGATAACTCAATTGGAAAGGATGAGCCATGGAAATAAGATACATTTGGGCAGAATGTTGATTTTCCAATTTTTTTTTCCACCACCATCGAGTTGGTGAAACTTTTGTTTGGAACAATGATCACATCCTAATTTTGCAGTATACAAACCACCCAACGAGTTGTAAATCCATGCTAGAGCATCAGGCTTGTTTTTATGTGAATGTGGGATTTGGAATGAGATTGAGTATACTCCTCCCAAGAACAAGTCCAATTTCTAGGGAGGCCCAACTCTTGAACTGATATCCACCCTTGATGCCATAGATTGGAGTTCTCCTAGTCCACAATCACATTTAGAGTCACCTTACCAATGTTCTAAAGATGCACAATGAGATATCTAGGGAGTCTCACTTGTGAGGTAATCCCTGCAATCACATCCACCCCCACACAAATTGATTTCCCATTCCCCTCCTTCCAAGAAAGAAAATCACCTATCACAGGAAATGCTTTGGAGAGAGCCTTCTAATGGTTTGAAAAATTCTGAGATGGTTTTCTTCGTTTACAAATTTAGTCAATGAGATTTTTTGGAGAGATATATTTGGCAGTCAGAAGAGATTCCCACAAACTATTCTTGGTAATAAACATTCAGAGAGACTTGGAAACCACGATTGTTGAAATAATTAAGGTTTTTTATTCCCCATTAACTAAGAGCCTTTGGGACTTCCAGAACATTCCATTTCACCAAATGAAAACCACGATAATGAAGATGGCTCCTCGAAAGGTAATTGAAATAGATTTTCCTAATCCGAGACATAATTTCTTTAGGAATGTGACCCATTAAATGCCACTAGACTAGGATCACCTCCAACACAGATTTGATCAGAATCAGACGAGCCCCCTTTAGAAAACCATGTTTTGCACAAAAAATTAATCGGAACTTTAATCCTTCTAATCAATCGATGCCAATATTATTTCCCATATTTCAAAGGCTCAAGACTAAAACCCATATATTTAGGGCCCTCATCCATATACGTTGCTCCAAAGGAAAGTAATTTTTCTAGAAATGTCGTTCGTCAACATGAGAACGAAGTATATAAAGGGAAGATTTGAGAGGATTGATTTCCATAACTGTAGATTGGAAAAAGGGTTACAAATTTCCCTTAATCCTTTGACATTCTCTTTCTGATTGAAAATAAAAAGAGGAGTATATCATCCACAGATAATAAATGAGTAATCACTTGTCTGCCATGAAAGGAGAATCCTAAAATCCTTCTACAACATCTCTCTTCATTGATGAGTTAACTCAATCCTTCTATAACCAACAGGAAGAGGTATGGAGAGAGAGGGAAATTTTGATGGAGCCCCATAGAAGCCTTGAAAAATCAGAACCAACCCCATCAATGAGAACTACGAAGGTGAAGGACGTAATACATCCCATTATCCAATTGGTGATTTCGAGGTTGAAACTGATATGAAGAAGGATTAGTCTAATGAATAGACAAGATGCTTTATCATAAGCCTTCGATAGGTCCACTTGGAAGACCTTGTCCTTCAGATTTTTGGATCTAATTGTATGCAAATCTTCGTAAGTGGAACCTTTATCATCATGAATAGAACGCCCTTGGAGAAAACCAAATTGTTCTCTCGGGATCTCCTAGGACAGAATAGGCTTGATTTGTACTGCAATGATTTTGGCTATAAGTTTATAAACTCCATTAGGCAAGGAGATTGGATTGCAATCATAAAAATTTTCTAGATGTTTTCTCTTAGGAATAAGATACAGAAAGGTTGTGTTTAGAGGCCCCTTGAAGCAACCCGAAAGACAAGATTCCTCAAGCACCTTGAGAAGGTATTCACCAAGATATTAAAAAAAACTAGGAAGAATTCAACAGGCCAACTAGTCGACACATGCCCCCCCCCCCTCCAGAGAGAGAGAGAGAGAGAGAGAGAGAGAGAGAGAGAGAGAGAGAGAGAGAGCTAATGATGATAATTGCCAATATCAAAATAAAAAGAATCCTTATAACTTTCTTATATGAAGGAAACAAACTTCTCTTGATTTTTTAGTTTTAACCTTGTAATCTCTTGGGAACATAATACCAACTTTTTTTAGGTTTAACAATTGTTATTTGTTTCTTTTGAATCATCTTTTAATATTGTAATATATTATAAGACTTGAGTTTTCATTAGCTTAAGGATTCGTCTATAATGTTTTTTTAAAGTTTTAGTGGAATTGGTAATTGGTTCAGATTACCAAGACACAATCTAGCTTCAAATTCAACTAGTTGTGACAATAAACCCTAGGCCAGGTGAAATAGCTTGCAAGCCACACCTAACAGTAACTTAGGACTCAACCTAGGGCCAATATGTTCCATATTATGGATGCTAACCCTTCAATCAAAATACAACATGCTACATGTCTCATTGGGGATTTGAACCCAAGTAGAAAGAACGTAAAACTTACCTCCCAACCATTTGAGTTAGTAACCATCAACACTAATTGTCTTTAATTTTACGTCGATAGATACTAAAGTTGAATTCCCAAATACCTTATAAAAAAATCAATCTTTAAGATATCTAACGCAATTTTCATTTAAAAATAAATAAATCCACGTTTTACCATAAATTTGACTTTCTAACATGCATCCAAAGTTTAATAATGTTATGATAACGCCCATATATTAAAAGTAAATATTAAAGAAGTCCTTGTCACAATAATTGTATCTCGAGATTGGAAAAAAATGATACATGGGAATAATTTAAATTTAAATAATTTCTTCATTTAAATTTTATTCTTTTCAAATAATCTTGATAGGAGTAGGATATATCAAGTAGGATACTATTTATCCAAAATGATTTGGATTTGATTTTTTTATTATTATCAAATTTCACAATGGCATCTTGTGGAGAATCTGCGGTCAGTAAATGTATATTGTCGATGTTTCGAGTCATCCTTGGCTCATCTTCAGGACATTATCGATACCTGAGATGATCAATGAATCTTTACTTTTTATATAAATACAGACCAGTCATAAGAAGCTAACAGCTAGGGTTTAATGATCAGTCAAAGGAAGCCGACAGCTAGAGTTTAATGAGGTTTTTGTTATAAAAATGTAGATTTTAATTTGAGATAATGAAATGTTTAATTTTTTTTTTTTAATAATATATATATTAAATCTTAAATTGTTTTTTATTAAGGTTTAAAATCCTCTATTATAAGGTTTTTTAATATAATAGTTATTATAATATAATAGTTATTAAGTTTTTAATTAATATAATAGTTATTAAGTTTTTTAATTTTTTAATTTTAACAAATTAAAACTTTTTATTATTTTTAATGTTTTATAAGGTATTTTGATTAATTTAATAGTTATTAATTTTAAATTTTAATTTTATCAAAATAAATTCTTTTATTAAGTTTAAATGTTTTTTTTTTTAAAGTTAGGTTTAGGAACCTACTTATACTTAGTATAAATTTTAAGTTTTTAATAATTCAAGCTAGTTTTTAGGTCTACTTTTTGATTAAAATTAAATTTGAATTAATTTTTTAATTGGAGTTTAATTAAATTTTTATATTTTTAATTAGGTTTTTAATTAAATTTTAATTAAATTAAATTTTTATTTTTATTTTTTAATTAGGTTTTTAATTAAATTTGATTTGATTTGATTTGATTTTAATTTATTTTAAAGGAGGTTTTTAAAAAAAGGGGTTCTAAGACAGTTTTTTTAGGTTTTGTTAACCGGGAGATTAATTAGTTTGTTTGGCTTAATTAAGAAAGGTTAGGGAGCCACGACCTGCTGATGGTTAGGTCATCATCCCTATTCAAACAGTGGGGGTGTTTTACTATTTCTATAGCCTCCTTGATCCTTCTCAAAGACCAATTATCAACGTGAGCCAGCACGTTCATGTCTTCTATCCTAATTGGGTGTTTTACTATTTCTATAGCCTCCCTGATCCTTCTCAAAGACCGATTATCAACGTGAGCCAACACTTTCATTATCTCAAATTAAAATCTACATTTTTACAACAAAAACCTCATTAAAACCTAGCTGTCGGCTTCCTTTGACAGATCATTAAACCCTAGCTGTTAGCTTCCTATGACTGGTCTGTATTTATATAAAAGTAAAGATTCATTGATCATCTCAGGCATCGATAATGTCCTGAAGATGAGCCAAGGATGGCTCGAAACGTCGACGATATACATTTATTGACCGCAGATTCTCCACAAGATGCCATTAGCGATCACTGCGAATTCTTAGCCAAAACTATCAAATTTCATGTCATAAATTTGGTAGAAATTTGAGTGTCAAGCATAGTATTATGGATATACACAGTTTTTACATGTCTTTAGAGGTCTGGAGGGTTTCTCAATCGACCCATAAACTCCAAAATTTCATAAACAACTTGTAATTATGTCAAATTTGTATTATTTATTTAACCATATTCTGATAAAAGTGAAATTTTCAAGACTGTTTTAAATGAAGGATATACTAGTCTTTAGTGATTTTTGTCAATGTAACTTTACAAGATTCTTTTTATTTTTCTGTCATATTTTTTCCTGGTCTTATTGATCAAATTGAACTCTTGGAAAACATTAATATTAAATTATATGTTTGTATATACTATTAATAAAATGAGGATAGACGGGGTGGCAGGTGTGGGGTGAGGGAGATGAGGTGTAATAAGGTTTTTTTGGGGATTGGGTGTCATGACCAATAACTGTTATATTATCTTATAAATTATAGCAGTATATCTTAATTGCATTTATCAATACGATCACTAGAAGATAGACAAAGCACAGAACAATAACACAAGTATTTTTCACCTAGGAAACCCAATTGGGAAAAACCTAACAACCTTCGTCTAGAGATGATAATTCTAATATCAGAGTAGAATGAAGAAAGACTCAAAGAAAAATATGGAAATTCCTTCCAAATATAAAACCCTGAAAATCAGTCTACTTCTGAGCTGCTGTGTAGCTGTTGTCTTTCCTAGAAAACTGCAAACTGTTGTGTAGCTGCTGCGCTGCTATTGTGTGTTGAAATGAGGAGGGTCGCCTTCTATTTATATTGTTTTTCTACCCAGAAAATAACTGGGGCTGACTTCACTTGGGGGTGCAATAAATAATTTTATATTTTATTATTTTATTTATTCTTTTATTGCTGAATTTTCTCCCCGGGGATTACATTGTTCTTTCTAGGGTTTAGATGAATAATTACAACAAGTTCAACTCCCGAAGGAGGACAGTAAGAATAGCTTCTGAAGTTGCACAAAATCCAACAATTCCTCTGAACAAGGAAGATATTCTTCGGTCTTCATCAACATCATCATCTTCTGGGTTTCATCTGTACATCTATATTGTCTCCATCATCTCTAAATGTACTGAAGGTTGTATTTATAAATGTGTTCTATCCAAATGTCTGAGAGAGAATCTTCTGCTACCTATCCGTCTCTACTACTTATGGAATACTTCCATACCTAGCTAGAGATACCGGATGAGCACACGTGCATGATCGTCTACTACCTATTCGTCTCATCTGTCGATGAGGTACTCCCATACCTGGCTGAGAACCTGAACGAGTAGAGGTACCTATGCATTCACACGACCGTCTACTACCTGTCTGACTCATCTGCCAAGGGGATTACTCCCATACCTGGCTGAGCACCTGGACAAGCAGAGGAACATGTGTGAAACCAACCATCTACTACCTGTCCGTCTCATCTACCAATGGGATTTCTCCCATACTTGGTTGAGAACCTAAACGAGTAGATGCACATGTGCATTCAGAAGACCATCTACTACCTATCCGACTCATTTGTCGATGGCATTACTCCCATACCTCGTTGAGCACCTGGATGAGTAGAGGCACCTGTGTGAACCCGACCATCTACTACCTGTACGTCTCATCTGCCAATGGGATTCTTCCCATACCTAGCTGAGAACCTGGACGAGTAGAGGTATCTGGGTGAAAGTATGTTAAATGTCTCTCAGTCATCTCTCCCTCTTAAGGAGGGATACGTTCTCTTCTACTCTAAGTCTTTCACGAAGGTATTCAAGCTTCATCCTAAGAAGAGGCTTGGTCTGAACATCTGCAGTCTGGTCGTCTGTCGAAATATATTGGAGCTTAACCACACCTTTATGCACCATATCATGTATGAAGTGATACTGAGTTTGTGTGTGCTTCGACTTGTCATCAAATACACGATTCACTGACATCTACACACAACTCTGGTTATCTCAGTGAATCACGGTTGGCTTTGGAATCTGGCCAACAATCCTGCAAGAAGTTTACGAAGCCAAATTGCTTCTCTGGCTGCTGATCTAGTAGTCATATACTTGGCCTCTGCAGTACTGAGAGCTACTGAGTTCTTCTTCCTATTGTACTAGGAAATTACTGCGGAACTCAAACTGAAAACAACATCCTAAAATTCTCTTCCTATCTGTAGTGCATCTGGACCATCTGAGTCATATCGTAGATCATATCCCACAATGCCACTTAAGTATCTGAGTACATGTTTTGCAACAATCCAGTGAATCTGCCATGGTTCGCACATGAACTGACTGAGAGCATTCACATCAAAAAAAATGTCTTCTTTGGTGTTCATCAGATACATCAAGGATCTAATCAACTGACAATACATGGTGGGATCAATCAAATTTGAATCTGAAGCAAAATCCCTTAGCTTCTTCAGATTTGCATCCATCGGAGTAGCTATGGAATGGCAGTCCAACATTCTGAATCTCTTCAACATATCCATGGTGTAATTTCCTTGAACTAGGAAAATATTCTTCAACCTTATCATACTCCTAATCCCAAGAAGTAATGTGTCAACAATATCATTGAGAAAGGTTGTCTTGGAATCCATCTGATACAACTTCCATCCCATAGCTGGAATAGAAATAACTGATCTGATGGAAGTATATCTAGCCATAGGAGCAAATTTCTCATCATAATCGACTCCCTCTTTTTGAGAGAGCCTTCTGGAAACAAATATGGCCTCCCATTTGCTCCATGCAGAACTTCATGCTCCTCTGCATTCTACAAAATCTGTCATGCCCATCTGGGTTTTTTCTGACTTACTGCCATATCTGTGGGAGCATCATCTTGCTCAACTAGATCAATGGAACTGATCGATTTATTCATTTCTTCATACTCCCTCTTAATGTTTGGAGGGGAGATGATATCATCTCTTCATCGTCATTTATCTCCATACTCGATCCTCTTCCTTTTCAGATAGCCATTTCTTCTTCAAAGGTTACATCCTGACTAACTTCGATTTTCCTAAATCCTGGGATGTATATTCTGTTAGCATTTAAGGACTTGCAATATCCCACGAATGTTCCCTTCTTGCATGAAGGTTCTAACTTGAGCACATGAATGTAGACTAGAAAGTAAATGTACATCTTGGTGACGACCACGTTCATCAAGGATTCTTCAATTGTCTTGTTCGAATCACAACATCAATGTCATCAGGTTTCTATCATGTGTAATAAACTATGATCCTTGTCTTCGAGGGATAACTCCTCTGTCTCTCAGAAGTCAGTTGAGTAAATCTTGTTGAAGCAACATATAGACCAACATTCGTAGAAGCTTTCTACTTCTGATCACCAAATCTCTACATGAGATTATTCTAGGTCTGAGAGTCATAGTACATGCTTCTAGAGGTTTTCTGATTCCGTTCCATCCGTATATCAATGGGATCGCTTGTCCTTGTAGATCATGGAATTCCCTACAAGTCAAATCCCGTCAGATGGTTAGCAATGTTTCATAGTCAACGTATTAACAAAATACTGTAGGCAACCTTTTAGTCAATGCTTCGACACAACACACGTAAGGCCATTATCTGGATGCTTATGGTCTCCATTATATCATACCGTTAAGAGTGTGTACTACTCCAAGTGTGTTATAAAGGAGTTGTCATCCTTGATGGGTTGTGTAGCATGAAAGGCTATTTAAACAATGATGTGTATAACAAATACCAGATGAGCCTACTTGTTAACTACCTGAAATGTAGATCTATGTAGAACATATTAAAAAACAATCGGATCTAATCTACTAGAGCATGTAAAATAAAATACGCATCTTTTGTAGTTGTGTGGGTGGGCTCCCTCTGTAAAGGTCCACTAGTCTTCATATGCTTGCTTGACGATCATCATAATCTGGATCTTCATATCATTTCTTAGAAGAAGAACTCCGAACGGTCATCCTTCCTTGGCTCCTTATGAGGAGGGTCTTCTTCTACATCAACAATTGAAGCTTCATGCTTTCTTTTGTGAGAACTTCAACAGCTACTGGCATAATGACCGTATTTCTGGCACTTGTAGCATTGGATTTGAGATAGAACCTTCTTTTGTTTCTTTTGATTTGGGGGAGGACTTGATCTCTCGTCTTGATTCTTGTGAATGTACGGCTTCCTTTCTCTTCCATTGTCTTTCTTGGTATGTGATACGAACGCTTGATTTTCCTCAGGTTGAGTACCATGAAGTCTTTGGCGTGTTGCAATTCTTGTTTCTTCATGAGTGCATTCTGCCCATAGCTTATCAAATTTGGGCAACTTGGTTCGACCACTTATAGTCTGGATGAAAGACTCCCAAGATGGTGGGAGACCATTTAAGGTGGTCATGACAAGATCCTTTTCTTCAAGATTGTCTTCACTGGACTTTATCTTGTCCCAAAGCTCGGTGATCCTCATGAAATATGAGGCAATATCCTTGAACTTCGTCATCTTCATGTTCGACAATTGATTCCTAATCAATGTGAGAGTCACATTGATGCTACTGTGTTCAAATAAATTCTTTAGGGTTTTGAACATCCTCCTCAACGTCGTCTTTTTTGATCTCTGAGGAACCAAGTGATCTCTGACTGAGTCCACTAAAATCCTCCTTGCTTTGGCATCATCCTTTCTCCAGCGAGGTTTGTCTTCTTCAGCTTCTGGTTCTGGGACCTTTGCCTTTACAAACTGTAATAGGTCATTTTCTTCCAGTAGAAGAAGAACCCTAGACTTCTTGATCCAGGAGGATATTGGTGGCCACCCACCAATTCCTCTTGGACCCCCACCATTGTTTCTTTCAGTTTTCCAGTTTCCTTAATTGTAGCACAATTTACTATTTTTGGCGGTTTTCGGGTATTAAACTTCCGAAGCCGTTTTGAGGCCCTAAACGACGTTTTTTCGCCATCGAATGGTCGAGAAAATATAAGTTCGTTTTGAACTTGTTATTTTCCATTTATGGATTTAGTCCTTAAATAGATATTTCTAACGATGTATCATGCGCGTCAAACGGAAGTAGTATGCTAAAGTTACGACCCTGGGAAATTGATGTACCAAGTTACCTAATGGGGCCCACATTCTAGCGTTTCACCTCCTAGGGTTAGGTTTTTGGATGTGTAGGGTTTCCATTGTTTCTCAATAATATATAGGCCTTCGAGGCTCAATGTAACACAAAGTTCAGAGGCATGTAGCTGCCACATCTCTTCTCAGAGATAAGCTACCATCACTCTAGTTAGTTTATTTCCATTCTGTATGTAATCAAGTTTCAGTTATTGATTAATGAAATGAAGTGTTATTTCCGCTGCATATTTGTTTCTATGGTTATTTGTGTATTCTATTGCGTTCCTACATAAATCCGAATCAGTGGTATCAGAGCAATCTGGTCTTTCTCGATCCTTCTTTGCATGTCCCCAACGAGGGCGGGGTATAAAGAGTTAGGGCTCGATCTGGTTGAACCTTTGCAAGATTAGCCTCGCAAATCCCAACGGCCACCCATGGGGGACGAAAAGAAAGACAAGGGCGCAAAAGATCCTATCAAAATGTTGCTCGAGGAGGCCTTTGAAAAACAAAGGAATGCGACGATGGATAACTTTGCCCAAATCCTTCAACGACTTCCCACTGGCGGCGCATCTACATCTAGCAGCCACTCTGGAGGCACAACCCCTTTTAAGGTACAAGTAAACTTCGACATTCCCATATTTGATGGCCGAATAGATGCAGATGCTGTAGATAGATGGTTGAATCTATTAAAAGGATATTTCTCGGTTCATGACTTTTCCGAACGGGGAAAGATTACTTTTTCTCTACTCAGAGTCGCCCCCCATGTCAAGGACTAGTGGGAAACCGACTGTGAGAGAAAGGATGAGGAGAAACCCTCTCTATTCTCAGTTGTACCCACTTGGAATTCTTTTCGAGATGCCATAAAGGGACAATATTATCCAGTGGGGAGCTATGAGGACAAGTACACACAATAGACTACGTTGCGACAACAAAGAGATCAAGATGTGCATGAGCTGATGAACCTGTTCCATACCCAACGCACCAAGTTGGGTATCAAAGATTCAGAGAAACATTTGGTGTTGAAGTACCGCAGTTTTTTGCACAGATACATTAAGGAGGAAATGGAGTTCCTCGACATCTCTTCGCTTGGTACGACATATTGGTATGCTGCCAAAATTGAGAAAAAATTCAAACAGAAAAAGCGAGACTTTGGATCTACGAATCAAAATCAAGGGAAAGGTGCCCCCAAACCGCAGAACCAAGGACACAGCCAAGGCAAGGCGACTCAAGAAAACTTGCCAAAGCCACAAGCAAAGAGAAACACTGCAAAGCCGAAGAAGGAAGCGGGAAAGTGGTGTGAGTTCCATAAGAGCCCCACTCACAACACAAGTGAGTGTCGGGCCAAGCAGTCATTGGTGGTCGAGATAAAGGCTTCTGAATCAGATGCATACTTTGACACTGAATCAGAACCCGAGAAGGGGAATGACGGAGGGAATAAGATTATCGATGCAGATCCCAACGCCACCGTTGCCACCATGAAGATCCAAAAGGAAGAACCAGGAGATTTAGAGGAGGAGGAGCATCTGTTCCACTCCCAGATGTGGGTAAAGGGTTCTCCGCTACAGTTCATTGTTGACAGTGGGAGCCAAAAGAACCTGATTTCAGCAGAGTTCGTGAAGCTGTTGGGTTTGCTGACCACAGCACACCCGCAGCCGTACACCATCGGGTGGCTTCACCAAGGATGGGATCTCCGTGTCAGCCAGTAGTGTCACCTTCCCTACAACATCAATCCCTTCACCGATGAGGTATTATGTGATATTTCTCTTCTTGATGTTTGTGATGTATTATTAGGTCAACCATACTTATGGAAGTGACATGTTGTGTATGAGTCCCGACCTCATGCTGTTATTATTACGTTGGGAAATAATTTGTATAGGATACCAGAGGTACCACCTCCTGCTGCTATCTCTTCGGTTATTGCAAAAAAATGCAGTAAGCTCATTTCCAAAACCGGGAAGTTTGTTTTCTTGATGATCCACCCTCAAGGCAAGAAGAATATTATGGCCACGAACAGTGCCCCTCCGCACGACAACAACAAATGGACAAGGCCATGGAGGAGTACCGGGACATATTCACCTCACCCATTGGGGTTCCTCTCCACTGTCAGGTCAAGCACCCCATCGATCTGACCCCAGGTGCGACGCTTCCCAATGGACCTATCTATTGACGCTCTGTTATGGAGAATGATGAAATCAAGAGGCAAATTCAGGAGCTGTTGCAAAAGGGTCACATCCAGCCAAGTTCATCTCCCTGTGGGAGCCCGATCGTGTTGGTACAAAAGAAGGATGGGACTAGGAGACTCTGTATTGACTATCGGGCGCTGAACAAGATCATTGTCTAGAATAGGTACCCGATCCAAAGGATTGATGACCTCCTAGACCAGCTTAAAGGGGAAAAATATTTTAGCAAGATTGACTTAAAGTCTGGGTATCACCAGGTACCGATCGAACCAACCGATGTGTGGAAGATTGCCTTCAAAGCCAAGGAGGGCCTTTTCGAATGGTTGGTCATGCCTTTCAGGCTGACGAATGCTCCTGCAACCTTAATGAGACTGATGGATGACATATTGCGTCCATTCAACAACTCATTTGTAGTAGTGTACTTGGATGACATCCTGATATTTAGCCAGACTTGGGAAGAGCACCTCCACCCCATCCGACAGGTCCTCCAAACACTGCGACAGCACAAGTTGTGTGCCAATTTGGACAAGTGCACTTTTGGGATGACCCAGGTTTAGTATCTGGGATACATTATTGATGAGTGTGGGGTACTTGTGGATCCAACCAAGATCCAAGTCATTCAAGATTGGCCATAACCGACTACTCTAACAGAGCTTCGCCGCTTTTTGGGCCTTGCTAATTTATACCGCAGGTTCGTGTTGGGATTCTCTCATATCACTTGGCCCTTGAGTCAAGTCACCAAGGGAGGAGGGAAAGAAAAATTCTTTTGGTCGAAAACTCAACAGAAAGCGTTTGCAAAATTGAAACATCGCCTCTACTGTGCCCCAGTGCTCACATTACCATACTTGCAACAACCATTTGAGATCGAGACAGATGCCTCTGACTATGCTATTGGGGTAGTTCTTACTCAACAAGGGCATCCAGTTGCATATCATAGTGAGAAACTATCTGACACAGTCTGCAAATATCCCACTTATGACAAAGAGATGTATTCCATTGTGTAGGCTTACCGACAATGGAAGCATTACATTTTGGGGAAGGAAACGATCATCCACACAGACCACCGACCCCTGCAGTTCATACAGACACAAGGGAAGTTATAGAACGATCACCATTAGAAGTGGTCCACATATCTACAACAATTTTATTTGAACATCAAGTATAAGAAGGGAAGCACCAATCATGTTGCAGACTACCTCAGCCGACCACCGCTCATGGCGATAACCACCGTGCTCAACTCTTGTGGGCACGAGACTTCTAATTGGATGCTTTTCTACAAGAGTGATCCAAAATTCAACCACACATACCAGACACTCTTGGAGGGAAACCAAGTTCCAAAATTTCACCTCCAGGATGTACTACTATGTCACATGGGACACCTTTGCGTTCCTTCAAGCGAGCGTGCCAAGATGGTTTGGGAAGTGCACTACAGTCAGGTCGCTGGGAATTTCAGGGTCAAGAAAACAGTAGCAGTACTACATAAGTATTTCTATTGGCCGAACCTTTGACAGGACGTTGGGAAGTACATCAGATCTTGCACTACCTACGCCATTGCCAAACCATCCATCAAGAAGCAAGGCCTCTATAATTCGTTGCCTACCCCTAGTCGACCTTGGGAATCCATCTCCATGGATTACATGTTGGGCCTTCCTTCTACTAAGCACGGAAACGACTATGTGTTTGTGGTCGTTGACAGATTCACAAAGATGGCCATAATGGCATCCTGCAAGAAGAATATCATAGCAGAAGCCACTGCTAAAATCTTCTTTGAATGAGTGTGGGTATACTTTGGGATCCCACAGTCTATAATCTCAGATCGAGACATCAGATTCCTTATTACATTCTGGTCTAGCCTATGGTCAAAGCTAGAAACCAAGCTCACTAAGTCCACAGCTTTCCATCCCCAGACTGATGGCCAGACAGAGGTCGTCAACAGGATGATCGTACACATTTTGCGCATGTAAAACTCAAAGCATCCATGCACATGGGATGACAGCCTTCCCTATGTACAACACAACTATAACTGGACCATCCATAGCTCAACCAACCACAACCCCTTTCAGGTGGGCTTGGGGTTCTAGCCACTATGTCCCATTGACGTAGCCATGCCATTTGCAGCTACTCAGGCTGATTCAGCTGATATCCAGTCTGAACTTTCCAAGGTGAACATCTTCATTGAGTGCATTGAGTGCATTCTCCAACAAGTTCATGACATATTGGACAGATCCAATGCTAAGTACAAGTAGCGACATGACCAACATTGGGTGCAACACAACTTCCAGGTGGGTGACAAAGTGTGGCTACATTTGCAGAAGGAGCGCTTCACTGGACCCCACCGCAAGCTTCACCCGCTCCGATATGGGCCATACACCATCACCAAGGCTGTCAGGGACAATGCATTCGAGCTCAATATTCCACCATTCCTTGGTTTGCACCCAGTGTTCAATGTGGACCACCTTCGGCCCTACTTTCCACCTCTACTGGACACATCAGCCGTGGTAGAACAACTCACACCAACAAAGTTAAACCCCGACTGCATGGAACAAGCCACAACTGATCGAATTATGGAAACACAGATCAAGAACACCCGCCAGCAAAAGAGCCAGCTATATCGAGTTGTCAAAGCAGACCAACTCCTTCACCAGGGAAAGTGGCTCACCAGGGACCAAGTTCAGCAGAAGTTTCCTCATCTCATGGAGGAGCTCAACGCAATGGGGACCATTGCTTCCTAAGTGGGGAGGAATGATCCAGGAGGATATTGGTGGCCACCCACCATTGTTTCTTTCAGTTTTCCAGTTTCCTTAATTGTAGCACAATTTACTATTTTTGGCAGTTTTCGGGTCCTAAACTTCCGGAGCCGTTTTGAGGCCCTAAACGACGTTTTTTTGGCATCAAATGGTCGGGCAAATTTGTTTTGGAATTAATATTTTTCACTTATGGATGTATTCCTTAAACATATATTTCTAACGATGTATCATACGCGTCAAATGGAGGTAGTATGCTAAAGTTACGACCTCGGGAAATTGATGTGCCAAGTTACCAAACGGGGCCCACATTCTGGCGTTTCACCTCCTAGGGTTAGGTTTTCGGATGTGTAGGGTTTCCATTGTTTCTCTATAATATATAGGCCTTCGAGCCTCAATGTAACACAGAGTTCAGAGGCATGTAGCCACCACATCTCTTCTCAAAGATAAGCTACCAACACTCTAGCTAGTTTATTTCCATTCTGTATGTAATCAAGTTTCAGTTATTGATTAATGAAATGAAGTGTTATTTCCGCTGCATATTTGTTTATATGGTTATTTGTGTATTATGTTGCGTTCGTACATAAATTTAGATCACTTCCAAGGGATGAAATTGGAAGCCCCTTCCAAATGATCTTCAACCTTCATGCTGATCATCTTGACTGCAGATCTGGATTTGGAGTTGATCTTCTACAGCGCTGGTTTTCTAGTTCGGGGTCAAATTAGCGTTTAGACTTTCTTAGAGTTTTACCCAGCCAAAATTTTTGATCTTGGTCTCTAAATATCGATTTTGAGGAGGAGAACAATCCTATGCCGGGCTCACTAAAAAATTCCACTTTTGTGAAAAGCCTTAATTTCCCGCAGTAGTGACAGGCCAAAACTAAAAATGCTCATAATCAAATTCTGTTTCGACAGAAGATGCACCTTCTTTAGAGAGAAATTCCCAAGGCTCTTTTTCTACCAAAAGGTTGAGTGAAGGCCTTGAAAGATGAAACCCTAGTTTCGACAAGTTGCTGACAATGGCTTATTCTAGTACTGCTCTGATACCATGTTAGATTTTATTATCAATTATAGCAGTATATCTTATTTGCATTTATCAATAGGATCAATAGAAGATAGACACATCACAAAACAATAACACAAGTATTTTTCACCTAGGAAACCCAATTGGGAAAAACCCAACAACCTTTGTTTAGAGATGATAATTATGAAATCATAGTACAATGAAGAAAGAAAAAGAAAATATGGAAATGCCTTCCAAATATGAAACCCTGAAAATTAGTCTACTTCTGAGTTGTTGTGTAGCTGCTGTCTTTCCTATAAAACTGTGAACTGTTGCACTGCTGTTGTGTGCTGAAATGAGAAGGGGCGCCTTCTATTTATACTGGTTTCCACCCAAAAAATAAATGGGGCCGACTTCACTTGGGGGTGCAATAAATAATATTATATTTTATTATTTTATTTATTCTTTTATTATTGGCTTTTCTCCCCAAGGATTGCATTGTTCTTTCGAGGGTTTAGATAAATAATTACAACAAGTTCAACTCCCGAAGGAGGACAATAAGAATAGCTTTTGAAGTTGCACAAACTCCAACAATAACTATGTAGAGGTGTACACCTTATTTCTAGGAACGAAATATGTTAAAACTTTATTTATCTTCAACAAATCATAATCTTTGGAGACTTTTTGAATGCCTTTAAATTGGTAAGAAGGCATGCTAAGAAGACATGTAAGATCCATAAAGGATTTATAGTAAATTTGCTTGGAATCTTCATTAGAGGAATTTTGAAGTCTAAAATGGGATTCCTAAGGAAAATAATAAAATAATAGTTAAAATAATAAAATAATATTTATTAATTTTGGAGGAAAAAAGAAAAAAACTACTTTTTGTGTTCGTATTTTCGACATATCTCTCTGTGCTTTTACTCAAATTTTGATTGGGAGAGCTCGTTGGATGCGGAATTTGATTGTGCATCCAACGAGTACCCATGCTACATACTTTTGATAGACCCTGCTACTCCAAAAACAAGAAATACCTAAAAAACGTCAAAAGTATGCAGTGTGGGTACTTTTGGAGCAGCAGGGTCCGTCAAAAAGATTTCTTTTTTTTGAAGCAGCAGGCTCTGTCAAAAGTATGCAGTGTGGGGACTCGTTGGATGTGGAATCAAATTTCACATCCAACGAGCTCTCCCGATCAAAATTTCAGTAAAAACACATGGAGATATGTTGAAAATATGAACAAAAAAAGTAGTTTTTTTTAATGACAAATATGTCAATTCAACCATTATGGTTGATTTATTTTATTGGAATTCTATTGGTTCTTGAATTCCAACTCACAAGAACTTATTGTTGGTGCGTTTTCTTATAAGGCCCATTTTAGACCCCAAATTTCCTCTAATGTAAATCATTAAAGAAGTAATTTTTTTGCACATCAGAAGACACAACAATAGCCTTGCAAACTAGATAGAAAATATCACCATCAAGTTTGATAAAGGAGTGATTGATTGCAACACAGGTCCTCTAGGGTGAATATGGTTACCATGAGTTCATTATGGATAGTTTATATGATGAAGGATATAAAGTTTAAGTAAGTGAAAGAAAAATGTTTATGGAAAGTATTAGATCCCCTTGACATGTGGTCTCCAAACAAAGGATATACTTCATGCAATTATCGCCAAGTCTCACCGCATTTACCTGAAGTGAAAAATACCTCCCTCCCTCATGTTCCTTCATCTCTTCATGTCCTTACTCTCACTTGTAGGCACAGTGGAAACTAATGTGGTATCCTATATTATCAGGTACACAGGTGGGATAAAAATGGACATTGCAAGCCTATTAAACCAAGGATTTGATGTGGCGGGGCAACACCAATGAGAAGCCTGGGAGAGTGTTCTGGCTCATGGGAAAGGGTGCATAATTCTCCCTTCTTTAGGCTATCCGAGTAAGGATTTGGTTGTTGACATAATTTTTGTTATCCATTAGAAAGCGATAACTTTCCCTCGAATATTTTTCTTGTTTTGTCTAGAGGGTCACAGGATATATTGCCCACCCCCTCCCTGATTGTTCTTTATGATTCCCTTGGGGTGTGGGGATTAGTTTGAAAGGGACATGGGCCAAAATGGAAAAACCCAGGAACTGTGGGTTAGGCGTAGGCATGGCATAGAGAGAAATTGTAGACATTAAGTAGATTCTGTAGAAAATGAAGATCCAGGTGGATGGAATGGAACAATCTATTGAACACATTAGTATTCACATTGAATTGCATGACCATAGGCATGATCAATTTGAATCCAAGGCGGGGAAGCAGGGAGATTAAATTGAAAAAATTCTAAAATAAATATGATCTTGGAATTCAATCGAGGAAGCCAACCTTGTGTTGGGATTTCTTTTGCTTCAAAGAATTTGGAGATGGATACAATGCAACATACATCATTGGCAATGCTTGAAGATCAAAACTCCCCATCCCAGGATCAAATTCATGGAAATCAGTCATTAGAGAGAGGCTAATATAACTCACTTATAATTTTTTTAATTTCAAATGTATTTTCGATACATTTTACTTTTAAAGCAATTTGTTAGGGAATATAACACTAGGAACTTTTTGAATTCTCAAATTACAGTATAGATGTATCTTCTTTAATTCCACAATGCTTTGCCACTTAGACTTAGGCTTCTTTAACTCCTTGATCAAGTCATTCCTTACTCCATCCAGAGTCTGGTCTGTCCCACCGGGTTCTTGTTCTTTATTTAATGTACCATTGCAGAGTTATGTTTATTAAAGTGGGAAAAAAGGTAAAAGGAAGAAAAAATAGAAAAACGAGAGGAGGGATAAAAATTTATGGATGGAGTGAAATATCTCGTATTTACGGAGAAAATTATTCGTCTATTAAAAATAAATCAATATACTTTTAACGTCGATTCACAATCGAACAAAACAAAGACTAAATTAAATTTATATGATTAAAGAAAATTTTGAAAAACAGGTTTTTTTTTATGCCTAAATTTTATACTAAACCACACACACACACACATATATATATATATATATATATATATATATATATATATATATATATATAAATTCCGCGTGCTTAGGATTCTCCACATTCATTTTAATACAAAATCTCATTATCTGTTTCAGTTAAAAAAATGAGGATAGACATCTCCCACTAATTGGAAAGGGTGTTCAATGTTTTCTCTGATCAATCTACGACTTTCCATAAGGTTAAAGAAGAACATAAAAGAGTATGATTATGTTGTCTATAACACTACATCATGATTTTTTTTTAATTAACTATATAAAATTATATATCTTAAATGTTTCTTGGCATTTATTTAGATCTATAGAATATAGAATATATATATATATATATGTTTATGAAGATATTTTTCTCCCCTATGACGTTTTCTGAATAACTTCTCCTAAATAAGGTTAGGTTTAAGTGTTCTTAAGATAATTTAGTAAAAAGTCCATTTACATTCTTTATAAAATATAAAGATTTAAAATTAAAATCAAAATCACATATCTTAAATGTTTGTTGGCATTAATTTAGCTGTATAGAATAAAAAAAACTATGTTTGTTAATATATTTTTCTCCTTTGAGGGTCTTGAACTCACAGACGCAATAACTATCCCCAGTTTGGAGACTCGAGACAAGTCATTTACAAAATGATCCATGGTTATTCCACAGGATCCATAAATTCTAGAAGGCTGTATGACAGAATCACTCCCCTTCTCTTTAGTCGAGTCGAGTTTTTTCACATTCTCCGAGCAAACAACGCTCTCGCGAACGTTCTGGCTAATCAAGGGGCCTCGCTTCCTCAACGTCACATCAGCATAAATGACCTAGACATTGTCACCAAACCTATTCCCTAATGTCAAAATGCACACTCCAAAATTTATTTTATCTATCCTAAGCTTCATCTCACCCCTCCGCTTGGATTATGGTCTAATGTTTGATTTATGTCTTGGAAATGCGTGGCCTCCACTCACCTTTAGCTCCTCCACGCATCGTCCTGCCTTAACTCGCCATCCCCTTAGGATTAATTGCGGGCTCAGTCGCCACGCTTCTCACTATCCTCAACAGTGTACCATGGCTTCGTCTGGAAGCTTCATTTGCCTCTTCGCCCTCCTTGATAGTCACTTTGGTGTTAATCTTCATGCTTCCGCTCCAGAGGAAAACCCGCTCGTTGAGAGGTCTGGTTTTGAAGAAGGTTCTCTCCCACAACTCGGTTCTTCGCAGGTTTTTCCTTGGGAAGCCTTGCCTCTATTAAGGGGCTTCGTGAAAGAGAGATTAGCATTGGCTGCTTTCCTGAATTGTTTATGTCCTTCTCGCTGTGTCCCTGGCTCCTTTTGGCATTCAGCTTCAAGCCCTGTGACGAATTTCCCCTTCGAGCAGTCCCTCCTTGAAGGTAATACTCCGACCCTTGGTTGTAACTGTACTGGTTGGGAGGAAGATTCGATAGGTACTCTCTCTTGTCAAAACCCAAAGGATTCTAACAACCTACAACAAGAACTTTTCATTCTCAGTTCTGTTCTCTATAATTTGTCTTCTAGAAGCTGGTGTTGTAGTATATGTAGTGGACAAGTTTTTGTTTCATGTAGCTCGGTGCTTAATTAGCTGTCAAGTCGAAGCCTTCATAGCCACAGCCTTGGTCAAGATTTTCACCAAATTCAGGAAATGAAACGCCCAGGGGAAAATGAAGGTCTTGCAGATTTGAAGGTGAATATTCGGCGTTTGTATGAAATGGTGGCCATAGGACTTATGGACAATAGAGAGACTGCTACTAAAGAGGTTAAAAACCTTGTTGATGTAGTGGGATACACTTCTTACTAGATTATAAATCATGATGCCAGAATAGACGATAATGAAATGAATATGAAGGAAATCATGGGAAAAGTCAACCGCATTCAAGAGGATCTGCAGCGCTTTGTGCAGATGAACCAGGGAGCCAAGTTCATGAGAACCCAGTAGGAGCAATCCAAAACATGGAAGAGGAATATGTCATTCAGCCCGTGGGGCACCCAGACAATCCTTAATGTGTCTCTTAACAGTCTATGTTTTTTTGTATCTTCCTTAATCAACAATTTGCTCAAGTTTATACTTCATCTGTAATTAATCGAAATATAAGAACCTTTTGTGGCCTACTAAGGTCTATCTTCTGGCCTAGTTTTGTTTCTTTTTTCTCTGATCTGCAAGAATACTTTGGCAACATTTTTTTTGTAATGAATGGTTGCGCACAACCTGTTTAATACTACTCTTCTTTAAGTTTCTGTTAAATATATATATAT
>LPNX010427914.1:307443-424064 GCA_001517045.1 Pseudotsuga menziesii
TATATTTATTCCTGGCCTTTAAACTATATAAAAATAAAAATATCAGTAAAAAGAAAGTTGAAAACATTTAATTGGTAACATTAACTTCTTCTAGTACATGTTAGGCACCTGGATACAATATACCTTTCTTAGATAAGCCACACATAACCTTGTTTCTCTCCTTATAAACATGATGTAATGTGATAAATTCAAATGTGGAAGCTGTGCCCCCAATCTCATTTAGGAAAGCATATAGCGACAAATTCCTCACCTTATATTGCTTATTCTTCTATTTGATTAGTAATAGAGAATCAATGAAAATTAGAAGACTACACACACCCTGTTTAGTAGAAAGAGTAAGAGCTAGTTTTAGGGTTGTTAGTTATGTGAATTTATTCATGCCTTGCCCCAAGCTTGCTTTAAATTTTATTGAATGGGATTCCTTAAGATATAGTTTTTTCTGGATTCCACATAGGGACACCTTGAGAAGAACCATCAAAATATGCCCATGACCTAGATTTGTCTATGAGTTCTTTTAAAATTTTCTAAGTGGTTTGCCTCTTTTATGTTGGTTAAAACTAATAAGAATATACATTCCTTGTGAGGCACATTGGATGGGAGGAGACATCCTAACATTAACTATGAAAGAATTCCTAGTAATCCATATAACCCAAGCGTATATGCTAATATTAATGGTAAAGCCACACTGTACTCCTTTCTCAATTGAAGCTCTATCCCAAGAATTTATAAATACTAATATATTTTCAACTTCCTTGCAAATATACTTTGTATAAGCACATTCCATTATTACATAATCATTTGTTTCCATATAAATGCAACACAAAGGATACCTCCCAGGACCTTCTATTTTTTTTTGAAAGAATGTCCCATATTAAAACATTGGTGTCCATCAACATCCACACAAAGATGCATACCTTTCGTGCACATTTGAACCTCCATACTTTCCTTCCACTAAACTTGGTTCCTCAATCTCCATCATAGCACAAACCATGATCTAAAAAGTTATTAAGTAGCATGAAGAATATTGACACTAAACTTGGTTCCTCAATATCCATCATAGCACAAACCATGATCTAAAAAGTTATGAAGTAGCATGAAGAATATTGACCCATGAGAGTGCAAAAGATTGATATTGTTGACACATCTTTGAATATAACTGATACATTTTTTTTAATATAACTAAGGCAAATACATTTTTATTTTTTAAAATAATAGTAATATTTAATAAAATTTTAATTATTTAGATGATAATAAATTATAAATTATAAACGTGAATTTAATTAATTGGGTTTAGTTTGAGTAGTTAGGAGGAATGCTAATTATTCTTCCTTTTACCTTCGTTTATTCTCACTAATGATATGTTGATATGATATTCATCCCTAAAGAATTTGATTTACCTTAAGAACCATTCTCAAAATAAGAGGAAGTTCTTGGGAGTTTCCCAGAATATATTGCAAAAAGAATGTCAATCGGGTTTAGTGCGAGCAGTTGTGAGGAAGAGTTTTTTATTAACAAGAATGTGGATATTTGTATTAAGATAAAATTGCAGTTGAACTACCTAGCATGATAACATAAAATGAGTAGTAGATCCATGTTAACATGTCCAAAATTTATGAAAACAAAAGTCAACTCTACTGTGTACCTAAGCTATCATCATAGAATTGTAGTTGCAACTTCCTAAACGATAGGTATAGTTCCTTATGTTGTCCTAATAATAATAGATATTCACATACCATTATTTAAACAGAGAAATTTACATAAGATCCTTCCCATGACGAGTCACAACAATACCTCCAACCATGGATAATTGAGCATCCTCTAACAATTTCCAAGCTACCTGTGGAACAATAGCTTCTTCCATGTCTTTTACCATCTTTGTCACATAAAATCCAACATATTGCCAGAGCGGAGACAATGAATGGGCCACCTCTTTAGCTGATTTATTTAATTGTTCCATTGTCTCAAACATTTCATTAAGCTTCTCTTATGATCTCTTCATTTTTTTTCCATGGTTGCCACCTCTGATTTCACTCTTCTATTGCTTGAGCTTCAATGTTTCCAATTGATCTTCTATTTCTTCCATTTATTGTTTATAAAAATGTTGTTCCACCTCATGTCCCTGTTGCCAAATTTTCCTCCACTTATCTAGTTTTCACTAGCAATCCATGGCACTCTTGCATATCTTCATGTGTTGTTCGCATAACCAAATTCCCTTGCACAGGTATGACATTTCACAAAGGGCATGATCATTTGGATGTTGGGGATTGCCCATATTTTCAACCCTCTCCTTTTCCCTAAGCACAATAACTCTGTAGTCACAAAATTTGTGAGATCCAACATCAAGACAATTACAATCCAAACTATGGTAATGAATTATATCTTTCACCATCATATTAAATCCCAACCTAATTATCATACCGACCCTCAAAGGCATAGATTGAACACTCCCATATGCATTTAGCCATCCTATACTTGGAATACATATGACTTGGCTTGGTAAAGATTGACGTGAAGAGGTATCATATGACAGAATGAAGTTTTGCAACTTAGTTGTTGACCCAAGGATGGTTTTGTTCCTTTGTTGCCACTTTTTTTTGTTCTTGAGGTCATTTTGACATATGGACGTTAATTAACCAACACATGAGAGGTGGATTATTGTATCAATACCCCCATTTTTTCATGATATCACTTATCCAGTTTTGATGCAAAATTTGTATCATGGTCGTCAATATAGTTTTGTTTTCAAAGAACCTAGAAGTATTAATTTTTTTTCCAAGATTTGTTTTCTTTGAACCAACCTGCACAGTTGAGTATCCTTTGGGTTTGAAGAGAAGAACATATGATTGATGACTATCATTGAGTACTCGATCACGACGATATTCTTTTAATTTCCAATTCTTTACTAAGCCATAATCCTTGATACAAAGCTAGAATCTTTGCCTAATTATTGATCACCTCAGCTAACCCCTAGCCGAAGACTTTATTTATTTATTTTTAATTCCCTCTGGGATTAGAGATGATCCCTTTACACCGGACATCCCATTTATGAAGGGGACTATTATCCACCCCACCCATATTCAATTCACATAGACAAAATATCAAACTCTTAATAAATTTGGTAGATTAAATTAAGTATTTTAAAATTTATGTAAAAAATCTCTAGATTAATTATAGAGATGGAATTACAATATTATCCATTTCAACTGATATTTTTTTTCCCAAGGAACAACCTCATATAAAACCCTCAGAGTATTTCTTTATGATTATGGATTTTAAACGAAGTAAACCGCTGGCCTTGATTACTGAGCCTAACTCGATAGAGACATCAAATAAAATCTTCAAAATTCACATAAATAACAAACCTAGAGATTTGACCATAACACTCAACTACTAAAACTAACCAATTAAATTATTTCAACTAATCTTAATGAATAAAATAAAATAAATATACATTACACATGAGTGAGAGTTTCCACGAAATAAAAAATGTAACTTCTACTACAAAATTTTTATTGGCTAATTATTAAATATGGCAATGACAAAAAAAAGTAAAGAAGATTGGACGATTATAGTTGTCATTATCCCATTGTTCGTGTTTGATCTTTAGGAATATTTATAGATATTGTAGGAGTAACTATGCGACAAATGTTACCCTCCAATCATGATTGGGACAGTTGTTAGTGACTATGTGAATATTTATAATGGTTTGTGTAACTATGTGACAAATGTAACCGTCCATTCATGAGATGCCAATGGTGTTAAAAACATTTTCCATGGTTAGGTCACCCTATGTGACCAAAATGACATAATAACGTTATTGCAATAGAATATTGTTGGTCAAATTTACATAAAGCTATATTGTTTTAGTAATGATTATATAACAATGTTATCTTCACATTATTCACTTAATCTGAACATAATTACCGACATATATATAATAAAATATATTTAAAGTAATGCCAAATGATTAGTGATGGACAACCTAATTTTCTTTTACTTTTCCAATCGTCCCACTTGAAGACCCCCCTGCTCTCCATCCATCCAATCCAATCATGTCAAAACCCTTTAAGACATCTTAACTTTTTAGTTTTTGTGTCTCTTTAGTAGTTATTGTTCGTAATCAGATTTGGAGTTATTTTAATACGGCAATCCTTATTTACTGGACAGACTTTTTCTCGGGAGGGGAGCTTGTCCAATGGACACCGTCGGATTTCTCATCCAACGGTGTCCATTGGACAGGCTCCCCTCCCGAGGGAAAGTCTGTCCAGTATATAAGGCGCTCCATTTTAATACTACTCTTTTGGACTTTAAACAATCATAATAATTAATTTTCATGGGCTTAAACATATTCAATGTTTGAATGTTGGTTGTACATCAATATTTAGAATGAAGAGTTAATTGGGTATAAACATAGTCAATGTTTGAATGTTGGTTGTTTATTAATATTTAGAATGAAATGTTAATTGGGTACAGTTTGAGTAGTTGAAATATAAATAGTTAGTTAGTTTTTTTAAGTTAAAATTAATTTATGCATGTGGTATGTTGAGTTTTTTATGAGTATATTGTTGTATAGGTTTTGATATCTAAAGAATCTAGTTTACTTTGGACACTATACTTTAAATGAGGGGGAGTGCATAACGAGTTTCCCTAGGATTTGTATCTTGTGGAAAAAAAAGTCTCACCGACCAAGGATACATTTTTTTTATTCAAATGGAAATTCACTAACTTAAACATTGGAAAATACACGATCTTTAATGATCATAATTGCTCACTAAATTTGTTATTTATATGCCATCGTCAACCATGTACCTCAATACATGGAGTGTTTCAACAACCTTTTTCATCGACTTTGGTGCACTTGCCACAACCTTACCTTTTTGTACTACCTTACAGCCTTTGATACTCACAACTATCCTTGCATTGTCTTCTTATTAGCTATGGAAACTTTGTTTTGATAGACATGCTGAAGCTTTCCGTGCATACTTCACCATACTAATGATGGAAATATGGGTGTTGCTAAATCTTATGTTGCACGACAAGTTTTGTTTTGTTCAATAACTTTCTTGTTTTGTTCATAATTGATTCTCTTCATATTGTTAGATTTTGGATACCTTTATAATGATAATATTTATTACAAATTAAAACCATAACTTATCGTAATATTTGTTTCCAACAGTATGGCTAGTCCCAATAATATATTTTGGGATGTTTTCTTTCCTTCTCCCGGTAGTGCCTTTAGTATATTTATATCTTGATGGCATGCTTAATTTATTGTTGAGCTTGTCTTGATAAAAGCCTACTCTTAAGTATGCCTCTGAACCAAGAAACCCTATCTTCACATTGCTTTCCATTCCAATGGGCTTCAAGTTTGACTCCTTGATCTCTCCCATGACGCAATTACCGATATGTGGAAAATGAATAGAATGCCATTGCAAGAGATCTTTGTGCAATGCATGCAAA
Organism: Pseudotsuga menziesii; assembly: GCA_001517045.1. NCBI lineage: Eukaryota > Viridiplantae > Streptophyta > Pinopsida > Pinales > Pinaceae > Pseudotsuga > Pseudotsuga menziesii. Next base: position 312,904 of record LPNX010427914.1, read on the forward strand.
ACATGGTAGAGCATCACAATGCAAACCTCATGCTATGCTTTAGGCTCTATTTTGTTCATTATTGCTACTTTATATATTGTTAAATTTTAGACACCTTCTATTAAAAATATTTATTAAAATGAAAATAGTTCTAAAAGACAACAATACTCAAAATCTAACATTTCATAACATATAATTTCATCTTCAAAGTGCCATAATTGGTCATAATATTTGTTTCCAATGACATGGTCAGTTCCACAAATATATTTTGAGATATTTGCTTTGCTTTTCTTTGTAATGTTTTTAGTATATTTTATCCATTGTTTCTAAGAAGTGTATTTTTTAAACTATAAAAATGCTCTTATTTTAGACAAAAAAAATAAAAAATTGTTTAAATATGAAATCTACCTTTTAATTACAAGTATTGTTTTATGCTCTTTTGCAAGAGAGACCTATTCATAGTTAGAAAGCTACCATGCATATATAAGTTCTATGAGATAATTCCTTGACAAACCAGCTACCACATATCTTATTGACAATAGTGACAACTAAAACATAACATTGAAAATTTAAACAAACAAATAAAATAGTGAGTAGAAATGCCTACAACAAAATCATGGAAACTTGTAATTCCCCAATGCTTAGACCTTTATTTCTAGCATGCCTGGCTCCACCACTCAAGTCTATTTCCAATATGTGTTTTTCCAGTCTACATTTCCATTGTTGCTTTGTTTTGTTGAAGAAAACATTTAAAAAAACTAGAGCTTCATCGAAGGTTTGAACCTAATGTTAAGGGAAGCTTCTAATATGGAAGCCTAAGCAATTAATAATCCACTATTACAAAAAGGACTACCAATGATTTCATTTGAGGTGCATTTAACAATAATTCAAATTTATGGAGCTTCCGACCCTTGCAAGTATGAGTTTGCAATTCATATTTAGAGGTTTTTTTTAAAGTAATGCATTGCTTCATGTAATGTAAATTTGGACATCACTTAGAGGAGTGGCCTTCACAATAGCTACACAACCAAGATGTACTCCAAAACAAGTGTACAATAGTGACATGTATCCTTGACATAGAGATTATGCTTTGCTTTATATTGTTTACCATACATCAATGCTTACCACAAATGTTCAACTGCGTGGCCAATCTAAAGGCCAAAAATATTTTACATGTAGCAGAGTAATAAATGTTGCGGCAACAACACTGTGAGCCATTGGATCTCAACCAATTTGAGATCGAACGACCCACAGTACTACCATCGCAACATTTATTACTCTGCTGCATAATGAATATTGTTTGCCCAATCTAAAGAGATGGTTGTGGATTTCAATATGAGTGTTGCTTCTTTCTTTTAATGTTGTGCCACCTCATCAGCCTCATTGACACCTTTATTATATATTGTGTTATACTCGGTATCATGTCCTGTCAATGCATACATAAGAGCAAAGGTATCAATAACACAATGATATTTATTAATGATATAAGCATTATGGAAAAAAGTCTACAGTTATCAAGTCCTTCGTCCAATAGCAACGTTAATAAAGTGTGAAATTGGTAACTCTCAAATGGCCAATTCAAGTCCTAAGAAGATTTAACATGATCATATGGTAGCTCGCAATTGAATTAGTCATTGCTCTATTGGGCATGATTACCATTTATGAGAACATAAACCTTGCAATTAGTATTGCTCTATTAGGCATAAAAGTTGTTATTAAAGAGAACATAAACTCTGCACTTTACTCTAAAAAATCTGAACCCTTCCTCATTTATACACATTGTTTCAATAACTTGGATTTACACTAGGATAAGGATTCCCTTTGAAGCCCTTAATAAATTATAATTTAACAGTAAAAACTTACACCACAATGAATTAAATGTGATGGATTCATTATAATGAACTTAACTTTGATTTAAGTTCATGAATTCATTATAATTAAAGATAATTTAATCCCTTTAAAAACTAATCCAACATTGAGATTAATGTTTTATTTGGAATGTCTTATTTTACATTTTCTTATTATTATGGTCATTCCTTAACCCATATGCTTGCCTTAATCAAATTCAACATTGAATCAATCATCAAATTTATTCAGATGACATGACTAGATTTTACAAAGAAGAACTTAACATAATCCACAATGCATTTTTAAGGTTTACCATCGTCATTTTGTTATAGATTCTTAGACAATTATAGATAACTAGCATACCCACAAATAGGGGGAAATGAAACACCTAAGAGAACTCCGATATGCTAGAAAAAAGAGAGTAAATTGTGTATATGTATATACTATAGATTTATGTGTTGAAAGCAAGTTTAGTGAATCTATGGTAGGCATAGTAGTTGATGAAATTTAAAGGAAAACTCTATTTCAAATACTAATAAGCAATCAATAGAAACCTATGAAATCAATGGAAAAGTAAATGAAATGTACATTAATTTGTCATACGAGGAAGCATTCATGTGTGGGTAGAACAATAAAGGGCTAGGTAGTTTTCAAGTTTGACTATAATTATATTAGAAATCAACTTTGGAATTTTCGTTCGGTCTGGGGAATGCAGGGATTTAGGGTTGCAATTTGAAGGGTGAAAGGTACAAAAAATGAAGGCGTAACTCTTCCTTTTTTTGAAGTGTGACATATGAAGTGTCTTTCGTCTTTGTATAGCAGTTGAAAGAGAATGAAGATGCAATTCACATTCCTTCTAATATTGTAGTGATGAGGAAAAAGTTCAATTCTAGATGGAACTTCCATTAGTTTTCTTCCTCCAAAAATCTTCTTTTAGTTATAGCCTAGGCACGTATAAAGCAGTCTCTTATAATAGCCACTTTAATAAATATTTTTGTTAAATCTTACTCTTAAAGTATCGGCTTGAATGTGTTTGACTGAAACAAAAAAGAACTGAATTATTTAATCCCTATTATGCTTTACTAAGAATACCCAACCATGATGAAATAAATAAGAGAAGAGTTTGGGCCCACATTCAAAGTAGTGATTTTTCCCACATTTGCAAGTATCCACTTGAATGTGTTTGACTGAAACAAAAAATAATGGAATTATTAATCCGTATTATGGTTTAAGAAGGATACCCACTCGGTAAGGTACTTTTTATGGGCAAGGTGACTTGTTTCTCGATATAAGTCTCGTGAGTGGAGAGGCGATGGGAGCTAGGGTTTGTTAGGGCGCGCACCTCAACGGTCCTTAAGATGGGTAACTCCACAGGATTTGACTGAAAATAGTCTTAGGGGTGTCGGGGGTTAAATCAAAGTCTTCTTTTGTAATAAACCCGCGGCTTAAGACCAGGGTTTAGGGTTTTGGGTGCCCATGGTATTGAATCCATGTTTTTGTAAACAGTGCGCTATAAATAGGCACTTGTGTAAATAAGAAAGGTTAGGTTTTATGATGTAAGAAAGATTAAGGCAAGAAAAGGCTGATTGGGTAAGAAAAGGTCAAGTCCCAGCTATGTGCGTGGACGACCTCTGCAGCTGTGTGCGTAGAGGGTTTTGTAAGAAGATTGAGGAAAGATCTGCAGCTGTGTGCGCAGAGGCCTGCTGCTGTGTGCGCGGCTGTTAAGGACTGAAGGGATCTGCAGCTGAGTGCGTAGATCAAACTGTGGTTTTGTAGCAAGTTGAATAAAACGCAGTTTGTGGATGTAGCCCCTACACTGGGGGTGAACCACGTTATATTTGGTGTTGTGGTTTCTTGTGTTGCTTATATTCCTGTTGTATTTTATGCATTAATAACTGTATACATTTGATAACTTAGATCACTGCTAATAACAAGCTTCGCTGTGAATTCCCTGTAGTGGGTTAAGCAAGTCACGGTTGTTTATCTATCTGCGAAGTTGTATGCAAGTGAATGACACAGCTGTGTAATTATTGATTAATAAGATTAGTAAAGGCTAAGGTACAGTAATATCCCTCTCTGCTTGCAGAAACCTAATTCTGCGGCACCCCATTGTTGTTTCAGGTGAGACTGCAACCTGTGCGCAGGTTGTTGCCGAAAGGGCCAACACAGTGGGTCTTTTGTTGGTGCGACTTAAAATGTTTAAACCCGGGTCTGCCTTATTTCCCAACAGGGTTATGGCGCTGAGCTCTCGCTATGTCGTTCACTCCCCATGGCGGTCTCTACTACCGGACCAGTTCTTTTGGTCACCCTTTCTGTGACGGCTGTTCTCTTCCCTCTTGGGCTCTCTGGTCCGCCTCTCCCTATGTTTTTGTGGGCTGGCGGGTCTTACCATCTTCTCTTTCTATGGGTTCCTGGGTTACTGGGTTTCTAGGCTTCTAGTTCAGTCTCATCCTTATTTTGTGGGCTGGTGCTTGTTAGATTTATCTGCTCTCTTCGGTTGATTTTTGGTGTGGTTCTGTTTTTGCAGGGTGGTATTCTCAACATTGTGTGGCCATCTTGGAGTCCCTTCCCTTAGCTGGGGGACTAGTACCAACTAAGGAAAAAAAGTGGGAAGGAATCGCATTTTTGCTGCCTCTGTCGGTTTTGGGTTTTGTCAGGTTCACCACCCCTGCATGGGCTTCTCATTGTTTGTATTTGGTTTTATGTTGTCCTTGATGGCATGGATTTGGTTGAATTTTGTGGTTTTCTTGGCCATCTCTGGGGATTTAGGGTTCTTTTCTGGTTTTTGTGTCTCTCCACCCCACTTTTTCTTTTACATGGTTTCTCCACTGGATTTCCTGTCTGACCGGCGGTATCTCGGGTATCTTTCTTTATTTTTTCTTTCTCTCTCTTGGGTTTCTTTCGGTTCTTGTTTTCTGTGGGTTGACCCTAGTTTTACTAGCATTGGGTCTGGTTTTGCCTCCTTGGTCAGTCTGGGTCGGGTGGATAGGCACTCTTCTCCCCCTTGGCTGGTTTTCGACGACCGTTGCCCGACGTTCGTAGATTTTGGCACTTGGCTGTCTGTCTCGGCTGTTTCGGGTTGACTTGTGGTTTTCCATCATGGTAGACTTTATGATACCCACAAGCTTCCATCGAAAACGACATGCCAAATGCATAAAATCACAGGAGGGGCGCCTTCGTTTTGTGCTTGGTCATGATATCTTTATGGATAGGGTTTCTTTGTTATGCTCTTGTGCCTTAGTCAGGCATTTGGAGTATTGTAGGTTGGGGAAGTCGGCTTGGGTCGACTGGGCCATGGACCATTGGAAGCCCCTTTTCGACTACATCCCCACCATTAGTCTTTTATCGAATGGGTGGATTGTTTTTGTCTTCTTGGAGGAAGCTCACTGCACTCGTATTCTTGATGCCATTTCGCTCATTGGAAAAGGTTCCTTGGTGCTGAAATGATGGCACACCCATTTTGAACCTCTTCGAGAAAGGATCTCTAAATGACACCTCTGGGTGCTGCTCCCACATCTGCCTTTCCCTCTCTGGAATAAGCATGTCTTAGAAGGCATTGCCAACACTATAGGCAGGTTTGTGGCGGTGGACGATGACTTCTATCTTGCTTTCGAAAAAAGGATTGTGCGGGTCTTGGTCGAACTGGACATTTCACCCGGGTTTCCTGCTGAGGTCGAGATTTTATGCAATGAACGTTTAATGATCCAGAAACTAGATTACCTGCATGTTCCGTTTCGCTGTTGTTTATGTCACGAAACTGGACACCTTCGGAGATCCTGTCCTGTGATGCAGTCTGTGAGCACATCCTCGAGTCCCATAGGCTCACCGACTGTCATTGATCGGGCTGCCACTGAAGCACAGGAACCTATCTCACCAGGTATTTTTCCCCATTCTCAAGCCCTCTCGGATGATGTCACAGATTCCTTTCTGGATTCCATTGATGATTTAGTCCAGTCTCGTGCAAATGTTCCTCCTTCTGATTCTTCCCTGACTCCCTCTCCTCTCCTGGTCTTGATGCTGGTCCCCATTCGATCTTCCCTTGATTTTGACCATGCCCCCTTACCAGACCCTTTATTGCATGACATACCAGTCTCGAGCTCCTCTCCTTCTTTACCTTTACTGACTCTTGTGGTATCTCCACTCCTTACCAACCAGTCTCATCTCATGCTCCTTTGCCTCCTACACACTCTTCCCCCTCACGGTCCCAAACATTACCATCATTAATATCTCTCATTGATTTTCCACCTCTCACAAACTTGAACACTCCTCCGCCTGTGGTCACTTTTCCTCTTAGCCCTGCTTCATCCCCATCTTTTTTCGACCCCTCCCTCCAGAAGTCGTTGTCCATATTCTCTGCCACTACGCCTACCTCTCCCTCCACCTTGTATCTGAATTCTATCAGATTTGCCAATGTGACTGTTCGGAAGAAGAAAAAGGACAAATCGATGGGGGACCTCACCATTTCTTCACCTCCCTATATACCCTTATCTGTACGCATTAAAAATTCTTCTCGTGGTTTACCCTCTCGGGGACTTAGAGCGTTGTCTCCCCAGTGGGATGTTCCTTAATGAAGATACTGTCCCTTAATGTCAGGGGTCTTGGAGGCAAGACCAAACATATTTGCCTCCGCAATCTATTCCTATATCTGGGTCTAGATATGATCCTCCTTCAGGAGACCATGTGCAGCACATATCCTGCGTTACTTGCTTTCTCCAAACTCCTACCCTCTTGGTAATTTTCGTGACCGATGCATCTGGCCTCTCGGGTGGGCTCCTCATAGACTGGAATCCTCTGCGTGTAAAATGCTGGGCTTTTGAGACATGTGCTGGCATCCTGATTCATGCTTCTTTTCAGGGTTTGCCATTCCCTTTGGCCATTCTTAACGTGTATGGTCCCTATCGGGACCGAGAATTTTTCGGGGAAAAGGCTCACAGAGGTGGTATTCTCAGTATTCTAAATCTGGTCATGGGGGGTGATCTTAATCTGATTTTTAACTCCTCCGAGATTTGGGGAAAGAAAGCCTCACCTGATCCGCTTTCCTCACACTTTCGATCCCTATTCAACTCTGTGGGACTGGTGGATATTGCACCCTCGGTGGCTGGGCCGACATGGTGAAATGATCGTTCTGGTAATGAGGGCATTAGCAAGTGATTAGACAGATTTTTGATTTCTTCATCCTTGATCCCATCCCTTGGGGTTCATAGGGTGTGGACCCATGTGTCCGATATCTCTGATCACCATCCGATTTGCCTTGAGTGGAATTTGTAGAGGGGGTCATGCAATTACCCATTTAAGTTCAATCGATCTTGGCTCGAAGACCCTAAATTCAATCGGTGGCTCCTGCAGGAATGGTCTGTACTTAACCCTGGGGGTACCTCTCATGACCTTGCAACCTTTTATCACAAGTTACGTTCTCTCAAGCAAGAGGTAAAGGTATGGATCAAGGACAAAAATGGTCAGATGGATTTTGAGGCAACCCGTCTTGACTGTGCTATAGTCTCACTCCTCTCAGGCTCCTCTGCGGGTATTCTTTCACATGAAGACCAGGAGTCCTTAACTCTTCTTCGTGTAGAGAAAAAGAAGATACTGGAGCACTATCTTCTGACTTGGCAATTGAAAATGGGCCCATTTGGGTGATTCTAACACCAAATATTTCCACACTTTGGCTTTGGGGAGGAGGAACCAGAACTCGATTTGGTCTCTGTGTGATGAGAATGGTGTTGTCTATGAAGATGAGTCTGCCCTTAAGGAGTTGGGACAACTACATTTTGCTCATATATTTCGTGATGATAAAAATACTTACCTATTGGAGCAACTTAAGGTTGTGATGCTTTATCCTCACATGATCTCCAATGAAGGTGCCCTTTGTCTCTCTGACCCTGTATCACTGAAGGAAATTGAGTCAGCACTAAAATCTTTCAAAAAAGACAGAAGCCCCTGCCCGGATGGCTAGCCTGTTGAGTTTTACCTGCACTTTTTTGATGTATTGGAACTTGACCTAGTGAATGCTGTTGATTCTGCTAGGGTTTCAGGCTTTATCCCTCCCTCCCTAAATTCCACCTTCCTTGCTCTGATCCCCAAAAAAGATAAGCTGTTATCCTTTGCTGACTTCAGGCCCATTTCCTTATGTAATCTGCTGTATAAATTGATCTCCAAAGTTATTGCTGTCCGGCTTAATCCCTCCTTGGATTCCTGTATCTCTCAGGAACAATATGGCTTTCTTAAGAACCGATAGATCATTGAGCCTATTGGTATTGTTCAGGAGACTCTTCCTTCTCTTAAGACTAAGAATATATGTGCCTTCATTCTCAAGTTGGATCTGATCAAGGATTTTGATCGTGTTAATTGGTGTTTTTTTCGTCTCATCTTGATACAGATTGGGGCTCCTCTCCTGGTCGTTAACTAGATCATGGGATGCCTCACCTCTGCAAATTTTGCTGTCCTTGTCAATGGCACCCCTTCAAATTTTTTCTTTGCTTCTCGTGGCATCAGACAGGGCTTCCCTTTGTCCCCACTGCTCTTTATCCTTGTCATTGAAGGTCTCAGTCTCTTAATATCTGACGCTAGGGACCATGGCCTCATTCGTGGCATACAGATCACTTCCTCACTCACTCTTACCCACCTCCTATTTGTTGATGATGTTATGTTATTGGGTATAGGTACTTTACAGGAATGGATTTCCTTTGATGTTATACTGAGTACCTTTTGCAAGGCCTCGGGGATGAGCATTAGTCTGGACAAATCGTGCTTACTGTACAATAATATTGTAGATGAAATGTTCCAGGACATTGCTAGGGTCATCCCATATCATATGGAGCCCCTTGTTTCGGGTTTTAAATACCTGGGTTATTTCTTGAAACCATTGGGTTATAGGGTAAGTGATTGGATTTGGCTAGTACAGAAATTCGAGAAAAGGATTTGTCACTGGCCTCATAAGTTACTCTCTTTGGGAGGCCATTTGATATTGGTCTAAGCTGTGCTATCCAGTATTCCGATGTATTGGTTGGGATTAGTGCCCATCCCTTTGTCCATTCTCCACAGGCTTAGAAGCATAATGTTTGCTTTTTTATGGGGCTCGATTGGTAATAACCGTAAGTACCATTTGACTAATTGGCAAAGTCTCTCTTGGCCGAAAGAGAATGAGGGCTGGGGTATTAAAAATTTATACTGGTTTAGCACTGCTCTTCGTCTTAAGAACCTATGGATGGTACTGATGAACAATAGTCTCTGGCATCGAGTTCTTACCAGCAAGTATTTAAAAGGTCTCTCGGTGGTTTATTGGCTTAGAAGAAAAACTTTTGGCACTCGCGGGGTCTCTGTCATTTGGAAGGGTTTTCTCCAGACTCTTCCTTGGCTGGGTTTTCAGCTTGCATGGCAGGTGGGGAATGGTTTAGATGTACTTATCGGTATTGATCATGTCATTGGTGTACACACTTCCAGCTCGCTCTCGGATGGATTAAGATCCTACCTTGAGGATTTGAATATCACTACCCTATCACAAGCACACAATACATTACCTGAGTCTCAACGTTACTGGTACACGACTGATGAATTATGTATTGATGTTGCTTGGAAAGATGCTTGGGATAAATATACTCAAGGACTGGAACTCTGTGGCATTTGTCTCTCTTCTTAGTCCGATACTCTATTATGGGCATTTAACAAGCATGATGGCTCCATCTCGGCTAAATTGGTATATGAATGCATTGTGAATTAGAGGCTCCCTCCTCCTGGTAGCAAGATACATACTTTCTTATGGTCAGGCTCTATTCGAAAGAAGATTGGTTGTTTCATTTGGCTCGTCTTGAGGAACATAATCCTCACCGAGGATAACCTCCATAAACGAGGGTGGCACGGACCTGGTATATGTCCACTATGCAATTTAAATGAGGAGTCTGTCTTGCATAATTTCTCCCATTGCTCTTTCTAGAAGAATGTCTTATCCCAAATCTGTGATCAGCTCCATATTTCACTTCCTCCTCGAGCAACTACTCTTGGCCTGTACATTGAACAATGGATCTCTCGGTACTCGAGGCGCTCTATGCACTGGACTATACCCATATTCACGATGCGGTCCATCTGGAAAGCTTGGAACTTGATTATTTTTTAGGAGAAGAAATTGTTTGTCCTGAACATTCTGCACCAGATCAATTCTTTCATACAACTGTGTAGTCCTCCAGCTGTTACTTGTAAAAAGATTAGGGTGATTGGGCCTTCTCCATGCTTGGTCTTCCCCTGTGGTTTTCTTGATGGGGCTTCTACCAACAATCTAGGTGGTGTTGGTTTCTGCCTATACCTAAATGTGTCACATCATTTCAAATTTGCGCTGGGGGTTGGACATAGTACCAACACTAAAGCCGAACTTCTTAGATTGTGGGCTCTTTTACATACCTCCCATATGATGGGGATTCCTTTATCCCATATTTTTGGTGACTCCTCAATCATCATCAACTGGGAAAAGGGATCCACTGATCTCTCCCCACCAGAACTTTTTCACTGGTGCGGGAAAACTAGAAAGTTTATTAATTGCTTTCCTGATTTGTCACTTTGTCATATCTACTATGAACACAATTAGATTGCAGATTGCCTTTCTAAAACTGCCCTTTCCTTGGCTCTGGGATCGGGCTGCTTCTCTGAATTTACTGAGGACCATTTGGTCACTCATGGGACTTATCAGCTCTTTTGATTTTTGCTTGGGGAGCTTACTCCCTATTTTCTTTATTATTGTATGTATATGAGGCACATGATCGGGCTCTTTTAGCATGCTGCTCTGAACTCTTTGGCCCACGGTAGATATGATTTACCTGACAGATCTACTAAATGATGAGACAGTTTACTGATGGGACCACTTTTTTCCAGCTATTCCCCCTGGTAGCTTCTGACTGTGAGCTGACTCTTCAGGTATATGTTGTATTCTTCACCTGATTGTAACCCATTCATGGGTAGGCACTATAGATGCCCTTTGATTCTTAATATAATATCAAGGACATGATTTTTTATTCCTGAAAAAAAAAAAGGATACCCACTCATGGTGAAATAAATAATGGAAGGGTTTGAGTTTGCGATAAAAGCAACGTTATTTTCCAACAATTCTAGGTGCCACAATTTCTATAACCAGATGTTGATACAAACAAGAACAATAGCTAAGACCCCTGAAAAAGAGCAATATTGTTGGGCCTTCTTGAATCACGATACTATTGGGCCTTCTCCAATCATGAGTAGGTTAGATCATGTTGTGGCACTATCTTGACAAGTGGCACACCCCACCCTTCAGAAGCAAGCACTCTTCTATGCGATATCATGTCAGATCCATAGTCACTTCAAACTTCTCCTTGAATAAAGATATTATTAATTTACTGTTGATCACACTTCAGTAACTCTAAGGGATATAGAGGGTAGCTTGAAAAATGTTCTTTTGAGCATGAAATTATACGTTGCACCAGTTCTTTTGATAAAAGAAGTGCCATTGAAATGGCTCTATCCTTTTCCTCAATTGAATTGTATTGTGAAGTTTGTCCTGGTTCTGTTTATAGGAGTGGGGTAACATCAATTGATTTCTAAACACATGTAAAGAATATTCAATTAATTAACTTGCTTAAGAGTTTAGGTTTCTTAGGATTTTGAACAAATTGTTGGATTGAAAGAATTAACTATCTACCTTTGCAATTGCTTTTAATTATCATTAACAAATAGAGCCTTTTAACATACCCCTCTTAGGTCTAAGGTAAGGAAAGGTATACGGGCTCTCGATGGATGTAAAGAGGGATGTGTTTATGTTATGTGCATAAGATAAGTTTATTCATATCTGGTTGGTTTATCATAAACTTTAATTTCTTCATTAAACTAGTCTTGAAACTCTTAACTGGTAAATAAAGCATCTAGTCACTAACTATGATGCATAGTTTTAACATAAACAATTCTGAATTAACATTCAAATGCGGAAAAATGGATAATAAATCATGGTTGTCTAAAATATCAGATCTAATTAAATTCAAATTCCATAACATCATCCTCTTAGATTTTTCTCTTTCAATGATTGGAAACAATCTCTACAATTTCTACAAAAACTGTAACTAGTTTCCCAACAAATATGGAATTCTAAGAAACTGAGTTTAAATGATGCATGCACTGATATTGGGTTGTCATGTTCAACCACATCAAATTCCATGTCATATTTGAACAACCGATAAAAACATAATTAAACTACAATGCAATTTTTCCTCGACAAATCCCAATAAATGTACTACTAGTAGGAACACACAACATCACAATTTCTAACCAAATATTTTCCATTCAAAGCATATTTATAATTTGAGAATAAATACAAATAAATACAGCTATAATCATCCATTATACCACTTTTAAATTAGATTTCATTATTAGATTCTCAAGTACAAAAATACAGTACAATAACTAGTACAAATTTTCTTGAAAACTGCGAATCTTGAAGAGCTTAAAAACTTGCTTCAAATTAAACTTTACCAAGCACACCCACTCTGCATAATAATAATAATATTCAAGCAAATAACTTAAAGGATCAAGTACTTATCTTAACAATGTGTGACTAGCATCAACAAGGAAATGTTCCTCCCATCTTTTATAGCTCAAAATGACACATCTCTTCTTGTGACCACTTTCCCATGACTCCATCGTATGTCGACACTTCCATGACGACACTTCATGAAAGTCACTGAATGTCACTGAAAACACACCTATATTGGAGGAACCATATCCATAGTTTTGTAACTCCATTTGACCTCTTCTTTCTACCATTGGAAAGGTATTTGAGTCAGATAAAACTTTGCATAAGACACCAAAGTATGAAAATGCCAAAAAGTACCTTAAAAATGATATTTTTTGATGTATACGCGAGTTGTCCTACATAGTACCTGCGTTTTCCACTTTGTATACGCGAATTATTCTATATGATACCCGAGTATTTCCTTATATACACGACTATTTACATTGCAACCCACGTATCATACACGATTATTTCCACTGCAACCCGCGTATGTCCCTTGAATATGTGACTGTTGTCTCTAAAACCCGCGTATTTTTCTTGTAGACGTAAAAAAAAGGATGTTTGCATGGTAATCTAGATATCTTCTATAAAATTAAGTTAAGTTTTTATTAAAGATTTTTATATGGGTGAATTGAATTTCACCTAAATTTTTATTGATCAATTGATCATTTGGAAGTCTTATTTGGCCTCATTTCATGGCGAAGGTCAATTTTAGTTAGGATGTTATCTATTCCATTGGGCTTACAATTTTCAGGACAAGTAATGTTAGGGATGACTTAGCATCAGTATTAGCATTTGATGTTGGTTCCTTGATATAGTAATGGGCGATGATTCTCTCATGCTTATGCTACCACTGCCTCATGCTATGACTGACGCATTGCCAACTGCACCGCCCATGTTAAGACTTCCTTTCCTTGTACTATATTATAATTTCTTTTGGAGCCTTTTGCACTTGCATCTTGGTTCCTTCAGTTTCTTGGTTGTTTAAGCCTCACCTTTTCTTTCTTCACCAACCCTTTGTGCAGACTAACTTTCGAACAAAGTTTGTGCATAAACATAAGTAGTACAATCATCATATGTACAAGCATATTTGTGCATATGTCTTGTGCTAAAGTAGAGTGACATACCTCTGTCTATTGCTCGATGACTGTAAGACAACTTCTTAAATTTATTATTCCAAGAGTAGGGACTTGGAACTTGTGAGGCTTGGTTGCATGTTTTCTTAGCAGTAGAACTTATGCCTCTATAATTTCAACTAAGTTTCCACTTGATTCCATGGTTGTTTGAATATTCATTAGCTTCATCTCCAACTCTAGAGATGTAGGAGTTAACTCACATGCATTTGCAGTGAAATAGGTATTGAAATGGTGGGACTAAGGCGATCAAATTTATTTGACTTGAAAGGAATTATACAAATATCTAATCTTCCACTCCTGCTCGTGAGCCCATGATAATTACTAAAGGAATATACTTCACATCTTCTGATTGCTTGTAATTCTTACAATTTTTATTGTACCATGGCTACTTCAGGCTTCATTAGCTTCATATCCAACTCTAGAGCTGCAGTAGTCAAATAATATACATGCTTTATACAAATATACTCAAATACGCTAGTTAACAATCTTCCACTCTTGCTCGGCAACCTAGGCTAATTGGTAAAGAAATGAAAAATTCATTTTTAGAGTTATTAACCAAATGTAGCGTTCACATTTGTTGATTTCTTAGACTTCTTAAGCCTATTATCCCAAGAGTATGGCCTTCAAATTGGATCACTGTGTGTGAGGGATTATTTGGAAAAAATCCAGGAAAAGGATTACCTTCTCTTCTTTTTATTTTAAGTAGTAGGAAGAACAATTCCTATTTGAAGCAATAAATTCCTCTATGGAAAATTCACCTAATGGCCTTCTAGGCTTTCCATATACCTTGTAAAACAAAGTTCTATCAAACCGTCTTGATGGGTGGAAATCTTGTATATGATCATATATTCTATTATGGATCAATTAGAGCTAAAGCAAGATCTAGACTAGACTGAAATCGCTTTGTGCTTGATGTGAGCACTTGTTCATTTTGGAGTATAGGCATGATTGTCTTTATATATGTAATAATACCTAAAAATTGAATCAAAACAATGAATTTTTCTTGTATTTCATTGTTGGTTGATTTTTATATGGGCTAGTGGTTCATTCGCCCATATAGTGATAATGCCAGAATAACCTAAAACTTAATACGACAATCCCTAATTCTATGAGCTTAAACATTCTCTGTAGATTAGACCGACTTCCTCTTTTTCTTTCATGTTTGTATTATTGTTTCAGAGGAATCCAAAGGATAGCATTTGTTATTCCTACCTTGCTTACTAGTATGCATCAATGCGAACCATTTGAGCGGTGATTTGACGATCTACACACTTGGTTCGACTGTCCATACATAAATGGTTGAGTTCTATGGTTGAGAATCCATATACGAGATCATGTTTTAGTCCTACCCACTTACCTAATTTTTCAACAAAAGATGGCTTGAATATTGGTGAGATTAAATTGGAAAGCTAGTGTTTTTAGACGGAATTTGGTTAGCAGTGGTGGGAAAAGGGATTAGCATTAAACATGATCGGTCGAAGACTAGTGGTATTGAAAGGAGTTTGGTTTATAATTCAGTTTTGAGAAGCTATTTGGATCCACCACTATAATAGTGGCAAAAGAATAATTTGTAGTTTATGAATTAAATATTGTTTTATTTATATTCAAAATGTCTAAGAATTTTTTACCTTGGGAACAAACTAGTGAAAGTGTCACTGTTACATTGATCATTACGCTTAAAATGAATGACATTTTTTATAATAAGGATTAATAGACTTATGTTTAGTATTAGTTGTCCATTAATCTTCTCGGGGATTATGTGGGTGTGGGTATCACATGGAGCAAATGCATTAATAGGTATGTCATGTGTGTTGCATGCAATTTAGATTTGATTTTGTAGTTGACACTCGGTGTGAACACTCGACTTAGGTGTATGTGTACAAAACTGCTTGACATGTAATACCATTTTGTCTAGGATTTTCTTTCCACCTTTCTTAGTTTATTTATCAACTCATCTTAAATTGATTTTTGTGTTTTGACTATTGCATTTTTTCGTGTATTGTCAAAAGAACAATTTTACTCCATGGTAGAAATAATTTTAGTTGGGGAAAAACTGTTGGATCTAGGTATTGCTTCTATTTATTCTTTCTGTGTTTGCTATCTATATTTAGTATTACGGTCTAGCTTTGATAGTATTTATTAAATTTTTTATTATGTTTTAGTATAACTACTTAGGCAAATTTAAACTTTTAACTCTTGAGAAATGTACCAATTAAGTAGCAAATGAATCCAACCGCATAAATCTATTGAAACCCTAAAAAATTTTAAGGAGAGGAAATCACCCTTTTCCTTTATTTGCATAAGAACCATAGGATTACACAAATCCCATTAAGCAGTTTTTCCATACCTCGAGTACTAATGCATGTCTTAGATTGATTTCTTATTTCAAAACAATATTTTTTTTAAATTTTTGGTGTCTTGTCACCCAAACCTAGTCATCGTTGCATACTGTGTTTAAATTGATGATGGATGGGTAGTGAGGCTTAATAATTATGATGTGGATAGGAAATGTCCCTCTACTATCCATCCCTCAATGCATCAGTTAATCACATTTAGTCTCAATTGAGAAATAAATCTTGTCTGGCTATGTTGACTGACTCAATTACTAGATCAGTCCACTCATATCATCTGGATGGCATGAGGCTGGAATTCCTCATCAATCTATGAAGGCTGGTATTCTCAATCACATGATTTATAGTTGGCATTTTGATACCGGAAGTCAATGTCTTTAATGTTCATCAACTTCTTAGTGCCAATCGAGCTAGTATAAAACGTGGAATCCTTTTCTTGTTTATAAGAAACGAATAACGGTTATCAAGAATATTTACTCAACTTATGACTGCAATCTCTAAAACCCTAAAAACACAAATTCAAAATCTCTATGGTTATTTCCTTGAATTGAGTTTGCTTTCTATAGGTATTCTTATGTGGATTTATTTATCCTTTCTAGCTTTCAAATTTCAGATTCAATAAAAACCCTGCAACAAACAACAATCAAAACTGCAATCACATTATAATCACTAATTCTAAGTTCCTAATAGGCTACACATCAAGAAATGCATAATAGGAGCCTAGTTGGGTGTCAGTAGTTAAGGATTTATAAGAAAGAAAATGTTATAGTTGCTTGTTGAGTTACTAAAGAGGGTTGTTATCCCTTAGTTTATTCCTTAGTGATAGTGTGGTAATAGCTTGAGCCTTCTTTAATACCTTATCCAGGATTGAACCTAGTAACCCTATATTTTATTTGGTCTTCTTTCCCTTTTAGACTCTAGATTTTATCGAGAGACTTTGTTGTATGTTGATGTCCAACGTTGAAGACAAACATGAGACCAACTTGGTCTAGGCCAAAACAAAATCCTCGATAGATAACTCACGAGTTTGTATATATATTCCTTACTTCAAAAGACTTAGATTTGAACTTTGCAATTGCAACCATGAAGTTTAAGAAGATTGATTTATATCATTAGTAATTCGATATTTGGAATCCTCATTTGTTATTTCTCATGGTGGACTAGAAGCTCTAATGTAGTGGTTAGAATACCTTCATGAGATCCTAGCCCTTATCAAGCAATTCATTTATTGATTTCACCTTATCCTTATCAATATACATTTGTGGCTCCCATGTGTGCGTAATTGAGTACCGACCTTACACATCTCTTGATAGAGTCAAACACATGCTTTAACTTCAACTTAGGCTTTTCAGGAAAGTCAACACAACAATACCATTGTAAGTTGATGTGGCATAATTTAATCATTAACCTCAAGAAACTAATAACAATCAAACCTTGCAATTCCATGATAATCACAAATTGTGTAGCATGTAAAATTTGAATTGTTATTCTGTCAAGTAAGTACTCTTGCATGGAATTTTGAAATTTTTGGAATTTAGAATTTCAAAATCCAATGCTTGGAATGTTGTCATTCAATATTTGTCAATGATAACATCCACTACTTAAGGTATATCAAGAAAGTTAAGATGGATTTTTAATTTTATTATCCTATCAGGTCTTTTGACCTAACCCTAATTCAAAAAAACCCCTAAAAATACAGAAAATGGTAAAACAAACTTATAAAGATCTATGTTTTCAAGCTTGACATTTTTGTCCATCTAGCATATGGTTTTAGTTGTAGACCGTTGAGTCATTGAATATGCATGATTAGGATATTATAAGTCCATATCATGAAGGGATTTTCTGAGGAACACATTTTTAGGAGTCTAATTTGGTCAGATTGCTTTTTTCTCAAATAACCTCCAAATCTCATTTGATCTCCTGAATGTGGTCTTGTTACTAGTCACTTTCCACTACTTTAAAATGTGTGCTTATATAGAACCAACATCATGTAACTTGTTCTCTCTCTCTCTCTCTCTCTCTCTCTCATGAAATTATGAACCACAAGAGATCATTAGGCTAAATAATACCTTACAGTGAAAGAATTACAAAGAATGATGAATTGTAGTGTAAAAATTGATAATAAAAAAAGCACTATGAAATTCTGTAGAGAAGAAAACACCAATTTGCAGCAATAAATGGTAACAATTATCATTAATATGTGTTTAAACAATACATATTGCAAAGGAGTAAATTTGAATTACCCAAGGAGGATTCAAATCCATGATTTAGACATGACTAGCATAGGAAAAATCAACACTGTATACATATTCGATGCACTCCAGAAAACTGAATCAATTAATAATAATTTAACTGACCCTTGGTAGGTGTGCATGGGTTCCTTTAGCTTTAAATTATGCAAGGGAGGTGCATTAGCTAACTGAAGGTGAATTAAAGATGGCCATGGGAGGCTAACTCCACTTGGGTGACGGTGAACTGAAGGTGGGACTCCCATAACTCTGAGTGGGATCTTAAAATCCAGGGATTGGTCTCTAAAGATCCTAAACTCATGCATGAGGGCACATAAAATGGATATTGGGCCCCATATAACATATGCGTAACACTAATGGGTCTACAAAATCACCCTAAACTAGGAAACTGCTAAAATAGCTAAGGTGGACAAGAGAGGATTATTGAATAATCGTAACACCCCCTTTAATCCAAACTTGGACAACTTGGGCCTTGACAACTAAGAACAAAGGTCACCCATACAAAAATAATGGAAAAAATAACTGCTTATGAAACTAAGGAAATGGGGAAAACCACATGGGAACACCCCCCCCTAAAAAATGAACAATAGAGAACTGAATCAAGCCTTCACACCAAGCAAAGACCTGCAATAGGAAAATCTCTCTTGAGTAAAATAATTTGTGAAAAATGTCTGCGATCTGATCCTCTATAGGGTAATATTTATTTTGATGGTCCTATTGTGCACTTGTCCCTTGATACATTGCATGTGAATCTCTCCACCTTCTTCCAATTTGATGCCATATAGGAAAATAAATGTTGTTTATTTTGTAGTCAGACTTGCACCTTTAGAACCTATGTGACAGTAAGGAACATTCTATCTTACCATGCCATGCCCTGGGGGCTTGCTTGAGCCCATAAAATGGTTTCCTCATCCTGTATACGAAGGAAGAATCATTAGTGTACCCCTTATGTTGTTCCATGTAGATTTTTTCTTCCAAGTCATCATGTAGAAAATTATTTTTGTCTCTTCTCTCTAAAGGAAGAGAGACAAGATCCAATGTCTCGTTGTTTTGCAATGACTCATAATCCTCATTCATATAATCTTTCCATGGTGGATCATGGAAAGCCTCTTTGTAGGACTTTGGATCATACCCCACCATCATGTAGCACCTCTCTTGGAGAATATATCACCTCTCTAGGAGAAGTGGATATGTATGACATAGTGCAAGGTTCTCATCTTAAAATTGAGATCGGGTTCTCCTTCTATCAGATGGATCCCCAACCATGTTCCCAATAGATTCAATGAATTTTTTAGCCCATTTAGGCCTAGGATTGGGAGTAGGAGATGGAAATGGATATGGTTCTACTTGATCTTCATACTCAGCATCAATATATGGTTCCACTTGGTCCTCGTATTCAAATTCTGAATTTCAATCATTAGAAGAAACATCATCATGTTCAAATGGTCTAGGTAGAGGATATTTACCTTCCTCTTCAACTGGATGGATATCTTGCAATGGATTTTTATTGAATTTAACATGTCTCTCTATGAAGCATCCCCTGGTTTCAATGTCCATAACTTTGTAAGTTTTTTCATCTTTTACATATCCCAACATAATGCATTTGCTACTCTAGGGTTGAAGGGATTTTATTTTGTCAGATGGGATTTTGTCCCATGCCTTGGAACGAAAAACCCTCAGATGTGAGACATCAGGCTTATGTCCTCCCTCAGTGCTTCGAATGGAGTGACCCAAACAAGTGAAATGTGAGGTACAATATTCTTTATGTACGAACCAAAATTTACTGCTTCATCCCAAAGATATGGTGGAGTATCCCTTACTTCAAGAAGGAAGCTGGCCATTTCTTTTAATGACCAGTTCTTCCTCTCAGCTACAACATTTCGATGTGGTGTGTATGGGATTGAATGTTGCATTTGCATGCCTTTTGAAGAACAAAGGTGTTGAAACTCTCTTTTGATGTCCTCCCCTCTATTATCTGATATAAGTGCTTTGATCTTAATCCCAATAGAGTTCTCAACTAAGGCCTTGAAAACTTTGAAAGTCTCAAACACCTCACACTTCTGCTTAAGAAAGTAAATCCAATAGAACCTAGAATAGTCATCTATGAAGGTTAGAAAGTATCTGGATCCATTCATGAATGTTGTAGGCATTAGTCCTGAGACATCACTGTGTATTAATTCAAGTGTGGAGGTAGCTCTTCTTTCCTTCCCAACATCATACTTTTTCTCTGGATGCTTCCCTACCAAGCACCCTTTACAGATCCTCAAGAGAACTTGATGAGAGGAAATCCTTCAACCATTTCTTCATTGTGCAACTATTGTAGATATTTAAAGTTTATATGGTTGAATATCTCATGCTACTTGTCTCACTGACATGGGTCAATAAGAAACTTTGATGCGAGTATGGTAAAAAGTGTGAGAACTCATATTCCTTGGATGCATGGTTTGCAACACCTTTAGCTATCATCTTCCCAGTAGATATATATGAGATCTAAACTATGTTAGGTTAAAAAACAACTCTCTTTGGTGAACTAGTGTGTGTCATCTGATAAATAGACACCAATTTTGTTGCTAAGGAGGGAATTGAGAGAACATTGTTGAACAGTCCATGATCGAATTGATTTGTGCCCTTCCCAACAAATGGGATATGAGTATCATATCCCAAGTAAATGCTAGGACCATCAATGAGATATAAAGAATAAAATGAATATTTGGAGGATACCATGTGGTTGTAGGCTCCAGAATCTACGAGGAAGGCTTGATATTTTGAAAATCTAGCCTTTAGCGCATGGAATCTTTGATGATCATCCATCTTGCTTCCAGAATCAGTCTTTCTTGTTCCTTATGGCAGGGAAATAGAGTTCCTCTCAAGAATTTTGGCCATTTGATCTATAGTATTCTTCATACATAAACACTTTAGATGGTTTCCTTTATTGCAATAGGTATGCTTGGTCTTTTCAAACCTCTCCTCCTTATCCTTCTTGGAATGTGAGGTTCCATCTTATGGATTAATCTCTTCCTTTGGTTTGGATTCAAAAATTTCATTGTCCTTTCCCTTCTACTTCCCTTTGCAATTCGTATTCTTTGAATCCCCAACCAAAAGATCCTAATTCTTGGAGGCTATTAGGACTCCTATTTTGATCAGTTTGTCTTTTTCTTGGATCGGGGATCCAATGAATGCATCTAGTGAAGGAATTTTACGATTTGGGGTTGTCAGTCTCCTAGAGTGGAAGGTGGACACAAATACTAAAAATTCAGGTCCAATCTTACTTAGAATGGATAGTACCAAATTCCCATCCTTCTCATATATTGCACATTGTTTGCACTGCATGAACAAAGACTTGAATTTAGTGAAGAACTGCTTAATGGTTTTGAAACAGCTGGGTTGAAGAACAATTAATTCATTCTCCAAAATGTGTCCTCTAAGCTCATCTTACTTGACAAACAAAGATTCAATATTTATCCATATCTCCCTTGCGTTTTTCAAACCATCAATACGGAAGAGCAATTATCTCGATATGTGAATACAAATAAAACCAAAAGCTTCATATAACATGTTTATGTACTTTGATTTCTCAATAGATTCCTGGGTTCTACCTCCTTGCCCATTGTGACCCTATACAAACTCTTGTTGCACAAGTTTATCAGCATATATTTCCTCCAATCTAGATAATTGAAAGGTGTGAGGATTCTTGGTGTCAAAGGATTCGAATTCTCCATTTTGTAGCTACATAAACAACACAATATTTACTGAAATCTTCTCAAAACCTACATAAAAATATCAAATCAAAGATAAACCAGATTTGTAGAGCTATGATACCACGTGAAATTATGAACTACGGGAGATCATCAAGCTGAATAATACCTTATAGTGAAAGAATTATGTAGAATGATGAATTGCAGTGTAAAAATTGATAAAAAAAATCACTATGAAATTACGGTGGTAAGAAAACACCAATTTACAACAATAACTAGTAACCATTATCATTAAAAAATGTATAGACAATACATATTACAAAGTAGGAAATTTGAATTACCCAAAGAGGATTCGAATACCTGGCTGAGACATGACTAGCAAAGGAAAAATCAATAATCTAGACATCTCAAGTGCACTATGGACAAGTGAATCAGTTAATAATCTGTTAATTGACCCTTGGTAGGTGTGCATGGGATCCTTTATCCTTAAATCATGCAAGGGAGGCACATTAGCCAACTGAATGTGAATAGAAGGTGGCCATGGTAGGATAACTCCACTCAAGTGAGGGTGAACTAAAGGCGGGACTCCCAAAACTCTGAGTGGGCTCCTAAAATCTAAGGATTGGTCTATAGAGCTCCAAAAATCATGCATGAGGGCTCATAAAGTGGCTAGTGGGAACCATATAGCATATTCATAGCACTAGGGTGTCTACAACATTATCATAAACTAGGAAACTGCTAAAATAACTAAGGTGGATAAGGGAGGATTATTGAATAATCCTAACAACTCTCTCTCTCTCTCACTCAAACACACACACACACATTACCCTTTGAAAACTATTCTTGAATTGATTTTTCAATACCCATGTTGATATCCCTTAGGTGAATTCCTTGTACCTTTGGGATCTAATACCATGTGAAACTAGAGTGAAACCTTAATGTTATAGCTCAAAATGACACATCTCTCCCTGTGACCACTTTCCCATGATTTCATCGCATGTTGACGCTTCCATGACGACACTTCATGAAAGTCACTAAAAAAAACCTAAATTGGAGGATCCATATATTGAGTTTTGTAACTCCATTTGACCTCATCTCTACATACTTGGAAAGGTATCCATGTCAGCTAAAACTTTCCAGAAGATACCAAAGTCTGAAAATGCCCAGAAGTACCCTAAAAATGAGTTGTTTTCATGTGTACGTGTGTTTCCTTAAGGAAACCCGCATATGTATGCGACTTGCTATATATAATACTCATGCATGCCTTAAATACATGACTTTCTGCATTGCAACCCGCGTATACCTCCTCGTGTATGCGACTGTTGTCTCTGCAACCCGCGTACGCCTCCTGAAAATGTCAAAAAATATGTATTTTGAAATTTGGGTAGTTATGCAATTGACAACTTCAGTTGTAACTACTTTTTCTTTGACTCTAACTCTTCATAAAGCATATAAATAGAGGTAGGGAGGTCCATGAGAGGAGACTTGAATCTTTGCATTGTTATGTTGGAGGATTTGGAGCTCTCTTTGCCCACACCTTTGCCCTAGAAGCATTCTCCTTGTGTTACAGATCTTGGAGGCTGAGTTCCTTGGAGAAGAGAAGTAGCAGAACCAGATCAAGGTTTCGTGATGTGCTGAACTTGGAGAGAAGGTATACTTGTACTTGTTTTCAAGATTAATAAAGATGTGATGTCCTTCTTCTTCCCAAATCATTGTTCAATGTGTGATTGAATCTTTGTGTATGATCATATGATGATGTTAGTCATATCATTATTTCATGTTTATTTGATTATCATTGCTTTATATGTGGTCATAATGGTTTGAGGAAGGTATAATTCGTTTTGCAGGTCTCTTGGAGCAAGAGGAGCAATAAGAGGATTGAAGGGTTGCTTCGATCAACCTTCGTTTGGCTAAGGTATGAACCATTCCAACCTATGATCTTACTTGTATTTACTTGCATAACCATTTGCATCCACCTTTCAACCCCAGTACATTGATGGCCTCTTGAACCCTAGCCATAGGAAACTTTCCTTTACAACAGAACTGGCGACTCCGCTGGGGAGAGCCTTGTCTGTTTGGGGTTTCTCTGTCTTTCTTTTAGTATTTTGCATTGGTTTCAGGTCCTTCTTTCCTCTTAGGAACAACTTCTTAGTCTGATAGAACACCTCCCCTGCCTTCCTAAGGTAGTTTTTGACTTTTTTGGGGATTTTTTCCACCCATACACGAGTTGCAGACTGAACAGTCGCGTGTTTGGTTTGGTACACGCGACTTTCGATACTGTCAACCCGCGTATGATATGCGACTTGTCAGTAATACAACCCGCGTGTACTTGTACACGCAACTTGTTGCACTGTCAACCTGCGTATGACACGCGACCTGTCAGTAGTACAACTCGTGTGTGCCCCTAAAACAATGTTTTTTCCTCATTTTTGTGGTTTTTTTTGCTGTTGTGGGCTGTTTGGTAGGTCTTTTGGTGTCCTCTGTAGGTGCATGACTCCAGGGAGTTAACGTCATCCCTTTTGGTTGTTCTTTATCTATGTGGTAAGCCTTTTTATAGCATTAGGGTTTACTCTTTGCTCTTTCCCCTCACCCCCTTTGCTTGGATTAATTTTTGGCTTATGTTTTTGGTTAGCCTCTGTTAGTGATCTTTGTCTGAGTTCAGAAGCTTGTTGGTGTTTGTTTCCTTCTTCTTTTGTTGGTTAACTTCACCATGCCAAAATAGTTGACTTGTCTTTTATGCAAGCCTTCCTTTCAAGTAGGGTTTATACTGACATTAGGGCATTCTAGAGTTTGTTTGGTGGTTGTATAGCAGAGTTCCTTTTGCTTTGTTCTTGTCATCTACATGATTTTGTTTGTAGGTAGTTTTTCTTTTGCATTTATAAAAGAAAATTAAAAAAACACATGTTTGCTTTATATGCATGTAGATTAGTTTTTTAGTCTAGATTGCATGGCATATCATTGTTTTTGAAAAAAAAAAAAAGAATGTGTTCTTTTGTGGCTTTCAAGTTTCTATTTGAAAAAGAAAGAGAATAGTTTTTGCTTTTTACATTTCATTTCTCTTTGCTAAGTCATTTTGTTTCAACTTTGAGTCAAAACACCACATAAGTTTCACACCATTTTCCCTTTGACTAAAAACAACCCTTAAAATAAACGATATAATTTAAAAATTATTATTAAGTTTTATTTTATAGGGTCATACACCTACTAGCTCAAGCTAGATTTGTGGATTAGGGAGTTTTAACTCTCCACAAGTATTAAATTTTAGACGTAGTTGGCCAATCACTAGGTAAATCCTCTTCTTTGTTGATTGTATCTTGGAAGCTCCTCTCAAACGGGAGTCAAGTAGGAGGCCACGTGGAGACTTGGACTGAGGAGATAGCCCTCTGATTCCTTGTCAAAGCGTAGACCAAGGTTTTTGCGCATCTGGGGATTATGTATTAGACAGGGTTTCAGGATTTTCTACCCTACCCATGTGTACGAACCAGGATTGCGACTATCCCCCCAGACTGTCAATATAGTTAAGGTAGCCTTTAGTCTCTTTGACATCTTGGGTTCATACACAGGTACATCGAAAGGCTATTTCTGGTTGACCTTGGACGGGCTTGGAAGGTAACCCTGGTAGAAGGCGTGGGAGGGCGGTGGGTGATTCGTCCACTTGTTCCTAAGATCATCTACAGGGATGCCAAGTAACTGTCTATCAGCTTTCTTTTGGAAAACATATCTTATATATGTTTGTCTGTTTGGCTTTAGGAATTTTTTAGTGAGTGTTGTGTGGTTTTTCTGTACTTAGTTTGCCTTCAGGTGTTTGCTTTGCACTTTTGGTTGCATGTCAACGTCAGACATTGTCTTATTATTTGAAACTATGACTAACACCCCTTTGAACACCAACCAAGAGATCCCCATGCTGGGAACACCTTGTACTATTCCTCTCACAGGGAATGTTGGTGTTCCTTTGATGGCCACCTTGAATCTACCTGGATTCACTCTAGGGCTACTGGTGTGGTTGTTTTCCACTCCAACTGCCTTGAATGCTCCTGATGCTTCACAAGTAAGATCCTTATATCAAGGGCATCAAAACACTGCTTCCCCTTCACCTGTAGTTGATTCTCCTCCTCCTTCCACCTCACGCGGTGAAAGTACTGATACTAGTAACCGACAGTCTAAAAGGATTAAAAGAAGGAGGAATAGGAAGAAGACACATAAGCAAGGGGGAACCCATTCAACCTCTGTATGTCAAGTTGAACCTCACCACCCAGCCTCTGCAGTTCATGCTGGGGGAACCTATCCAACCTTTGCAGGTCATGTTGGATCTAAGCACTCAACCTTTGCAAGTCAAGTTGATCTTCACCATCCAGCCTCTGAAGTTCATGCTGGTGGGTTCCTTCCAACCTTTCCAGGTCACGTTGGATCTAGTCGCTCAGCCTTTGAATTTCATGCTGAGAGCACCCATTCAACCTCTGATTTTCAAGTTGAACCTCCCCATCCAACCTCTGCAAGTCATGTTGGATCCATCCACCCATCCTCTGAAGTTCATGCGGGGGGCACACACTCAACTGCTGGAAAGCATGTTGATCCTAGCCATTTAGGCTTTGTTTTTCATGCTGGTGGTGCTCATCCAACCTCTACAAGTCATGTTGGACCCGGTCTCTCAGCCTCTGCAAGTCATGCTGGGGGCAGTCTCTTAGCCTCTGTGGTTCATGCTGAAGACAATCCGTCAGCCACTGCGAGTCATGTTGACACTGTTGAAAAGACTAACCATTCAAAACACAAGCCCAAGTTTCCTTGTAAGCTTTGTGAGGGAGACCACCTTACTTATAAATTCCCTTCTATCACGGAGGTGCGAAGAGTTTGGTTTCATGGTCATCCCATTTTTTAACATCCTGAAGTTTTTCAACAACCAACCTCTCTTAGTCCGGTTGGACCTAGTCACCCAGCCTCTGGTGGTCATGCTGGGGGCAAACTCTCAGTGTCTGTAGCTCATGCTGTGAGAAAATAGTCAGCCACTGCTAGTCATGTTGACACGATTGAGAAAACTAGTCGTTTGAAGTGCAAACTTAAGTTCCCTTGTAAGCTATGTGAGGGAGATCATCTTACTCACTAGTGCCGTGCTATCGCAGAGGTATGAAGAGTGTGGTTTGAGACTCAAGAATTTCCTTCTCCTGAACAACCTATAGTTTCTCAAAAACCTACTCAACCTTTGGTTGATCAAGTGGTCGAATCAATCTTAGCTTTGGTCGATCCCACTCTTCTTTCGGAGAGTGATCCTGATGTGATTGAACCAATGTCACATTTGGTCAATCCCACTCTCCCTTCGAGGAGTGACTTTCACGAAGCGGTTGAATCAATTTCAGTATCGATTAATACCACTCTTCCTTTGGAGAGTGAAGTGTCTGCTAGTCACATTTTCTTCACTTCCAATTCAGAACTTATTGAACAAGGGGGCATTGAACTCGCTTCGGATCAACCCCCACCAAGCTCTAGGATTGCTTCCTTTGATTGGGATAGCCTAGTTGAGCCACACCTTCCTTCTGATGCACCTTTCCAGATAAAGGTAAAAGTTGAATCATACATGATTGCTCGTTGTATTGTTGATGAAGGATCCTCAGTTAGTATCTTATCTTCCCGTGCTTGGCGAGGCATGGGATCTCCCAGCCTTGTGTCCACTGCTAGTCAGTTACTAGCATTTGATAGAAGAACTTGTATAGCCTTGGGAATTCTTGCTCAAACACCCGTTACTTTGGTTGGGAAGACCGTATTAGTTGACTTAATGGTGATAGAAGACCCCTTGGACTTCAATATGCTCCTTGGATGTGATTATGTCTATGCCATGCAAGCTGTGGTGTCAACATTCTTTCATGTTATGTAGTTTAATCACGGTGAAGAAATTGTCACTATTGATCAGTTGGATTTTCTTGATCCCTCTCCTAACCCAACTAGAGACCAGGTCTTTCCTTTATCGATTCCTAGTGTTTCTATAGACACTACCTCGCCACAAGTGAGCTATGTGGCCTCATGTCCTTTGCGTTCAATTGCTACTGAGAATCAACCTCTGTTTTCATGCTTACCTTCTCGGGACATGGTCCCAATAGTTGACCAGGTGAGTCATCCTATAGAGACCATGGAGCTTGCAGTCCACTCTGTTCGATCCATTTGAAAGTTTAGACATGTGTCCTATCTCAAATGATCTCCTTCCTTCGGATGAAGTCTTCCTAGAGCCTTTGATACAGTCTGATCTTCTATTGGGTGTTAGTTTAGTTGTGACCAAGTCTAACCCTGATTTGCTTAGTAAGCCTGATATTTCCATGAATCATCCTTCTTATGTTGGAATTTTTGAGTTTTTGGACTCTCCCTTCGAACAACAAGTCAGTGATCCTGATGCGTTTGATTTTTCTTATGAATTCTTCAACTCATGTGATACTGAGTTTGTTCCTGTAGACTCTATCTCCCTTGTTGATTTTTAATCTTCTTCCAAGGTTGATATTATTGATTATAAACCCTCGAGCCTTGGTGCTATAGAATCTTCCTTAGTCGATTCTGCCTTGACTTTACCTTTTATAGAAGATAGCAAAGTCACATGTGTTTCTGCCAAAGTGACCCGCATTGGATCTTTTCTTCTGAATATGATCCTGATGTTGTTTTCTCTTGGAGATAGTATTGTTAGTTGGATTCACAACTGTTTATTGGCCTTGTCTTATTGTTCAAGTTGTAACTGGATTTGCATGTGCCCTACTCACGCTTATGAGCTTGATGCCAGCTTCCACGCTTTTAGCTAATTGTATAAGCCCTCATCTTTGTTCTCATCATTGCTAAGCCTTGTATCATTTTGCCTTTGCAACTTGACACCCTTTACCTTGAGGAGAATTTCCTTGAGTGTCTTTATCTTGCTCATGTTCCTTACATTATGCATAGGTTTGTTCCTTGCGCTTGGAACTAGTTTCAAATGCCTATGACACTTGTCTCCTTGCATTTAGAGCATTCTTTCTGCTCTCCTTCAAGCTTGTTAAAAACAGTAAGGAGGCTACGAGTTGAATTTTTTGGACTCGTTAAAACTTCATGGGAAAGATATTGAGTTTCTTTAGGCCCAGGTTTGACTCCTCAAAATAGACTTAACTACCGAGTAAACTTGTCCGTTTAGGCTCATTAAGAATATGTGAATGGGCATCCACATTGGTGGTAGGTTATCGCTTTCTCAGACCATGTGGAATAATATGAGAAAGGAACACTCTCTTTTCTTCGGAATTGAGAACAGTATTCTCAGTCATAGGTTTATTGCTTTTTCGGACCTGAGAGACTAAATTTACGGAAAATGAACCCTCGGTATGAGCTTAGTTTTCTCTTTTTTCATGCTCTGGACCTAAACATGAAAAATATTTTGAGTGTACTTTATGTCTTTTTCATGCTCGTTAAACCCTAAAGAACAAAGCATCGAGTTTATTGTTGTAAGCCCCATTTCTCGTAATCAAATGGATCTTTCCAAGTGATCTTTCCTTCCTTCACTCTCGTAAAACTTAGGCTATATGTTGCTTTTAAAGGAGCTTTGGGTAGGTGGTAATTTAACCTTTTTCGGACCTTCCTGACTAAGTACGAAAAAGGTGCACCTTAATTCTTCGGAAGGTAAGAGAGTTCTTCTGTGGTTTGCTTTATACTTTTCTGGCCTCAGGAGACTAAATTGGACGAAAAAGCACCCCCCTAGAGTCTTCTTTGGAGTTTTTAGACTCTCTAAACTATGAAAACACCGTCGAGCATGTACTAGTTTAGGCTCGTAAAATCCACGAATCAGTGCTTTATCAAGCATTATTTTGTCTCTTCTTTGAGCTTGCCAAAAATGAAGATGGTCCCGAGTTTGCTTTCTTGGACTCGTTAAACCTTTACAAGAAAGAGCGAAAGGGAAGTTCATTCACATGTTTTTTACATCATGGCAGCAGGTCTTGTTTCCTTGAACAAAGCACCAGTTTTGAGTCTATCAATAGTTGGGTCCCAATATTTTGACTTTATCCTGATTCAGAGTTTCTTACTCCTCCAGTTGGTCTCTTTTCCAATTATATGGGGAATCTGTCAATGTCTCCTACATTGCGGATTTGTGTCATTGGTTCTTTTGTGTCAAAAGCTGCCTAAGTCACTTTTGTGTCATGCTCACTATTCAAGGATTAAACCTTTGTCAGCCATTCTGTAGTTTCCTTGACCTTTTGGGTCGGCCATTCCCTGGTATCAGTTCATTACATCATGTCTTTGATGGTCCTTGTAGTGAAATTCAGTACCAATTCCAGATCCAATCAGTCTTTGACTTACCTCATGTTGGATGATGAAGGATTCCTTAATGCCTTCCTTCCAATGGATCTCTTCCTATCGACTGCAACACCTCTTGCTCTGGGAATGAGATTTTGAGTTCTATGGAAGTACCTTGGGAATTGCAGTCATCATTGGAAATTTCTCTCGCTATTGGGTAGTGGGAATACCTTAATGTCTCCTACTCGATGGATTCTTTAAGTGTTCGACTTCAAGTCCTTGTATTCACACTTGTTAGAATGTAGTAGGTACCTTGGTGACCATTTTCATTAACGGTGGTTTCCCTCGCATTTGTTAATGGTTCTCATCATTGACAGGTAATCAAACGGTTTCCTCCATGTTCGACTTCAACTCCTTTATTCGCATGGTTAGGATTTGTACCTTTTGGGTGGTTTGGATTGAAGACCTTGGGCCTACAGTAGCATTGTCATTTTTTTGCTATTGCTCGAGTTGCGCAAGACCTCGTTACAATTTATATGACATTTTGCTGAGACACAGATCCACCTTTTATTTTTGTGGCTATGATCGATTGTTGAGCATGGATCCACCTTGTTCATTTGTGGCCATGACTCCTTTAGATTTGATATGGCGCCTTTTTGCATATTGAGTGACCATGATAGTTTCATCAGTTATACATATGTTGGATCCTCCTGTATATTTATGGTGATGATTTGTATATGGACTTGTATGTCCCAGAGATCAGTTTTTGTCTGACATTTATCTCTCTTTCAGGTACCTTTGTTCGAGCCTTTTGATCTTGGATTCTCTGCTCTCTCCATACTCAGTTGTTTCCTTTATAATGTATTTCGGCTATCTTCTTCCCCTCTAACCTCATACATTAGGGGGCATCTGTTATAGCTCAAAATGACATATCTCTTCCTGTGACCACTTTCCCATGATTCCGTCGCATGTTGACACTTCCATGACGACACTTCATGAAAGTCACTGAAAAAACACCTAACTTGGAAGATAAATATCTTGAGTTTTGTAACTCCATTTGACCTCATCTCTGCACCATTGGAAAGGTATCTATGTTAGCTAAAAATTTCCAGAAGATACCAAAGTCTGAAAATGCCCAGAAGTACCCTAAAAATGAATTTTTTTGGTGTGTATGCGGGTTTCCTTAAGGAAACCCACGTATGTACGCGACTTGCTATATATAATAATCGCGTACACCTTAAATACATGACTTTATGCATTGCAACCCGCATATTCCTCCTTGTGTACACGACTGTTGTCTCTGCAACCCGTGTACGCCTCCTGAAAATGTCAAAAAATACGTATTTTGAAATTGAGGTAGTTTGGGTAGTTATGCAACTGACTCCTTCAGTTGTAACTACTTTTTATTCAACCCTAACTCTTCATAAAGCATATAAATAGAGGTAGGGAGGTCCATAAGAGGAGACTTGAATCTTTGCATTGTTATGCTGGAGGATTTGCAGCTCTCTTTGCCCACACCTTTTCCCTAGAAGCATTCTCCTTGTGTTGCAGAGCTTGGAGGTTGAGTTCCTTGGAGAAGAGAAGCAACAGAACTAGATCAAGGTTTCGTGAGGTGTCGAACTTGGAGAGAAGGTATACTTGTACTTATTTTCAAGATTAATAAAGATGTGATGTCCTTCTTCTTCCCAAATCATTGTTCAATGTGTGATTGAATCTTTGTTTAAGATCATATGATGGTGTTAGTCATATCATTATTTCATGTTATATGTGGTCATAATGGTTTGAGGAAGGTATAATTTGTTTTGCAGGTCTCTTGGAGCAAGAGGAGAAAGAGGAGCAAGAAGAGTATTGAAGGGCTGCTTGGATCAACCTTTGTTTGGCTAAGGTTCCAACCTATGATCTTGCTTGTATTTACTTGCATAACCATTTTCATCCACCTTTCAACCCTAGTATGTTGATGGCCTCTTAAACCCTAGCCATAGGAAACTTTCCTTTACAACACTTAACAAAGAATCTAGCTAGCAACAATTAACAACAAGCTTGTAAAGTTGAGAGAAGAATATAGAGAAAGAATGAAAGAATTGCATTGATTCAATGAAAGAATGGTAGTAATGCACATGAAATACTATGCATGTCATAAAATAATTTGTCTACATATATATTTTAGAATATTTTGGGTGATACAACACTCAACTGAGTGAACTGCTACCTACTATTAGTAACTGGATTAAACTACCACCTATTCCTAGTTAACTAGTCATGCAATTGAGAGTTAATTAGCTAAATACACAAGTGGAGTGAGAGAATCTCATGCATCACATGCATGCACAAGTATAGTGCCTCCATATAGTCATGGAGAAGGATAATGCACCTTCCTGGTGATGATTCCAATGTTTCATGCGTGTACTTGATGATGATGCTGAAGTTGCCGTGCAGGAGTGGACTCTACTAGTCTAATTGAAGTATAATTGAGAAATGATTGAAGAGGATGGGGTACCTTTTTCTAGGGTAAAATATCCTCATCTAGGGGAGAATATCTCAGACCAAGGGCCTCTCAATGTAGACTAGATAAACACAGGAATATAAATTCTAGGTGGGTGTGTAATATCTCCAATATTCCTTTTAGAGTGAGTGGGGGATTTGATTACCTATGATCAACCAATTTTATTCAAATATCAAGCAAGAGATTTGTATGAAGACCTATTAGTGGCCTGTGCAAGTGGAATATAGGCTGGTGAAGGAGGTGATGTATCAAGGACTTAAGTCATACATTATTCTTTGTTGTTGTCTCTTAATTTTACATATAATATCACTCTTGTTTCCCTCCCTTAAAATATCGTTGTTCATATTATGGTTTCTCAATGTATAATATTTTGAAAAGAATTTACTTTAACTCAAGTAATCAGTTTTCTTAATTGATGATATATTCAATGTTTACTTTTGGTATTTTCCTTAAATAGACAAATTTGTTAGAGCAAAGTGTGTTGGTTGTTTGGTTTACAAGTATGAGAGAGCATTGGTTCAAGTGAAGGAGAATGATAAACAAATTCAAGTATCAAGAAGGATACAACTATTGGAATATGGGTATGCTCTCACCATTTTCCTCATTGAATTTTGAATTTTGAATTTATTGATTGAGTAGGAAATTATAGTAGGTTTTCTTCAATTGATATATTTAGTAACTGGCCCTAGTTACTAGGATAGTTTTTCCCACAGCAAGGAGGAAACTTGTTTATAAGAAAATGTAGATCCTAGATCCATAGTTAAAATATCTTGGGCCAAAGGAAAGGTAATCCTTCCTCTAGAAGATGATGACCAGTCGTGAAAAAACAAAAGGGACTATCGTGGCCAAAGTGGTAATAGACACCCATATCTCACATTTCCATTATCCTCTGGGAGTACTAATATCAATCACTCCCCCATATCATACCATGAATCTCATCATTCACCCACCTTCCACCCTAAATATTTCCCTCCTCTTCAAGGGTCTCTATAGAACTCTAGCATATCCCCACTGCTTTGAGTTAGTTGGAAAAAATTCATACATGTTACTCACATCACTCACATTTTGGGACATGAAAGATCCTCACCCTTGTTTTATCATCTTTGGATTCCCTTTCACATTCTTGGGTTGTGTTTATAACAACATTGCAAACTTGTTTTCACCATATCATCCACCCTACTGTGAGTAACCTCAAACAAGCGAAAATCCTATTGCCAAACCCTCATATGGTTGGGACAAATGTTGCAAAACCTTGGTTGGATTCTAGATTCAAACCCTTGGTGCCTCCTCAAACAAGCCAACTGGGAAACTTACTAGATGAATATATTGATTTTTAACCCAAGTTCATTGGTGTAAATAGAATGACTATAGAAGGTCATCTCACTACCTTCCAAGATTTCATTGACAATTTCTCTGTAGAGGAGGACAATGTATTTTCCAAAATAGGAGTTTAGAAAGTGGTTTAGGAACTTTCTCATTAACCCCATAACTTATTGGGGACAACTTATAGAAAAATTCCTAAAGAAATGAGGGGTAGAAAAAGATAATAGGTATTATCTAACTTAGTTCAAGTATTTGTGAAAAAATGATGGAGAATATATCCTTGAATTCATGAGTAGATTTTGAAAACTTTAACATTGAATTCCAAAGGCTATAAATCACTTATAAGCTACTAACATGGTGCCATATACTACTTCCTTTGAGGTTGATTTTTACTTTCATTTGAGAGAAAGTAGGTCCCCTGACCTAGAGACCATGTTTAATGATTCAGAGGACTTCGGAGGTGTTCCTCTCAAAACAGCACTCTTGACCAAGGTCATGGATCCTGGTGAAACTCGTGGTAAGCATGAGAGAACGTAGTTCCCACTGTCACCATGTCCTAGCTTCTTAACACTATTCCAACTCCTATGACCAAGGGGGAGTCCCTAGATTTTGTTGAATGATATCTGTAATTTCTTAAACAACACACATACACCTTTCCCAAGAAACCTCTCAATGAAGATTAGAGCCCTATGGAGTCAAAATATGAAAGTAATAATAACACTAAGTGAGAGGTAGAAGTTATCTCACTTTATTGTATTCTAAGAAATATAATTTCAATATGTTGTTGTTGTTTAGAAAACTTGCTAAAAATTGAACAAAACAAAGCCAACTTACCATATGAGACGTACCTTGTATAGTAGGGAAAGCAACAAGTCTCTATAAGGTGAAGGGAAACACTAAATCATATCTAAAAATGTAAAACCAAATCTCGTTTATTACCTAAATCAACCTTCAAATTAGTGGTGGTCTTGCTTATAATGTTTTCCAATTGATATCCAACCCCCTAAGGGTTAATCTAGTCCCACCACAGAATATACAATAAAATAAGCTAGGGCACACTTTTCTAGTGGAGCAGAAGTTCCAAATTCCAAATATTTTTAAAGATATGAATTTTCCAACTTTATATGGTTTTTCGAAATATTATATATTTTGGTATTTTTACAATATGTGCACAACATAACTTTGATAAAAAGAGAAGAGAATGGGTTATGACCTTAGTCCTCAACGCTAGGGAAATAAGAGATCAAGGTTGATGTCTATTTAAGATTTACCAATTAGGGAAAATGATAGTAACCTGAGTTAGGTCAAGATAGAAAAACCCTAGTTAGGGAAAACAATCAATCCCAAGACCTCAACGTGTAGATATCCTTCAAGAGGAAACTCTCCTCAAACAAGATTGGCATGATGCAAATACAACCCTAATTTATGTTGCTTAAGGTGCAAAAACAATGTCAAACAGGAAAATGGAAATTTTTTACCAACATCCACTAAGGAAAGAGAAAGAATGAGAGTTCTTAGATCCTCCTTAGTCACGATTTATAACGACCATTCTTTGAATCAACTTTGTAAGATACAAAAACCCTAAAATTTCATCATTCTACCATTCGTCAAAAGAGATATGCCAAAAAGAGAGGTGCGCCTAACCTGAAATGCTCCAATATACTAAGAGAGAGAAATAAGTACATATTTAAACCCTTGTCTTGTTTACAAATGAGTTCCAGGATCCTTTATATATCTTAGGCATCCAAGTCTTTTGAACGTTTAAATCCTACCTTACTAAAAAGTAAAATAATCTAAAATTAGGGTTTGTCACCCAAAATCCAGGGACTAAACCATAAAAGACTAAAAATAGTGATAAAATTATGCAATTGGATTCATCTAAGTAAAGTGATGCATTAGAGGAGGGGGTCATGCCCCAATTATCCCTAATGATATAGTAGATCCCTCAACGCCATTCTCTTTAGAAAGGTGAGGATTTCTTGAAGAAGACGATGTCATCATGGATTATGCACATGTAGACCAATAGGAGGGGTAACACATAAAAAGAGAAAGTCCAAGTGGGCATAAACGAGGTGTTCTAAAGTGGGTATGACAACCCTTACACGTGTAATCACCTTCTACATAGCATAATCATGATCCTGTCTAGGATCCCATAAGCCACGTGTCCTAGTGGGTCCATCCTAAGAAGCACTAAAGTACCAACCCAAGGCGTAAAGGCTCAACATGACAGAGGAATTACATCCATAAAGGGGTAGTTGTCAAAGCCACTGAGTCAATACTGCTTGGAATGTAAACTACGAGGACCTACCATGACTAGACAATGGGTCTTGACCCTAGCTAGACCAACACTTTTACATAAACAAGCATAGACTTGGCATTTTACAATGGAAATAGACCCCTTCACTCCGGTATATCCTGAAATGCATGGTCCACACAATCTGGGGCGTAGCAGTTGGCTCCAACTGTGGGACATGCACTCTTCTTAGGAATGTCTAAGAACCCCCTAGAATCTCTTGGTACATGTAGACCTACACATACATCTAATAACAACTCTGTCAAATGCATGAGAGGCATACACTTCCATCTCTCCTTTTTCAAAATGAAATGCAATATAAACAACAACTGTAAGGCATGGGTCAAAGTAAATGATGAAATCAAATAAAACTAATGCAAAAGATTACTCTAAGAATAGGGAGATAAATAAGTCACGTGAAATCATACCACCAATAAAACCACCTTAACATAGCATTCATGTTAGGGCTTCTTCCTTTTTCTTTGCTAATAATCCAAGACAAAACCACATTCATAATGAGATGAGTTGAGGCCATTACTAAGAAACTTTTGCTTAATAATAGTTTGAAGAAGAATCACCGAAAAGTTTGTTTAGACAACTTTTATTTATATGTATATATGGAGAGAGAGTTGATGAAAGACATAAGATAGATAATTTATTTATTTATTGAGTTGATTGGTGAAAACAAATTCAACTCTAAAGAATGAGGTTATAACCTTTTTCAATTAACTACAATGATAATGAATACTTTAGTACGAAGTTTAAGAAAAGATGCTTCTAATCAATCCTAAATATTTTTAAATATATAGACTTATTTAATAATTATGTGATGGATTTCTCTCTTTTTTTCATATGGAAATATGCACAGGAAACCCAGCAATACTTCTTGACATTAGTGGATGGTAAAGGTGGTAAACCGTCGGCCATCCTCGCAGAAGGCCTAACCCCAAAGGACTCAAAACTCGAACCCGTGACCTCTCCCTAAACTGAGAGAGTGTGCGCACATCTTATCAATTGAGCTAACCCTTAGGGCTATGATGGATTTCTCTTTATACGTACTATGTGTCTATAATAAAGATAGTTATGATAACAATTTTTTAATATCCAAGTATATAGGTACAAAAGCATTTTCATAACCGTTTTATATCTAAATGTTATTAGAATAATCTATCCACTTTTAATAATTAAGTAATTAACTCAAAGGCAAAGTTCTTAATCTACTTACTTTTTATTTGAAAATTAACATACACTAATCAATCTTAAAACGTAAATGAACTTAATGACGTAGTTTCTCTCTATATGAAAACTTTAGGCTTTGCAAAGTGTTATTTATAGTGTTTAAAACCCCATCACAAGTGTTATTTATAGTGTCTATATCCCCCCTTAGTTATGGGTGGTTATCATAAGAGTTTAATGTTCATTATTTGGGTAAGGATGGTATAAATTGGAGACATATTATATGGGTATTTATATTCTTTCATTTTTAAGAAAGTTGATTTTTTTAAGATTAAACATTGTATTCATATTTTATAATTTTTGGCTCAAAATTTTATAGACAAAATTTTTAACAATAAGATGAAATTATGTCTTCCATCATAATTCTTACAGAATTCAAAATAAGTGTATAAATAAAAAAAATTGATTTGAATACTTCTTATCCCACTCTCACTGTAAATATGTCTTCCATCATAATTCTTACAAAATTCAAAATAATTTTTTGTAAATAAAAAAGTTGATTTGAATACTTCTTATCCTAATATAAAACTATGTCTTCCATCATAATTCTTAAAAAATCCAAAATAATTTTCGGTGGATAAAACCCACACTTAAATCTGAGTGAACTATAAAACATGCAACGAGACGACGACACCATGTGCTCGATATTATAAAAGTCACTATTATAAAAGTATTTCTCATTATTATCCACGTGGCAAAAAACTAATTACCATCTTTATTTTATTTGTATTCCTTTGAAATCACCTTGACGGTAAAGAGTTAAAAAGTTTTCCGTAGTTTCATTGACCAAATTGGAGCTGATCAGCATTATAATTCATTGCAAACCAATTTATTAAACCCCCATCATTGGAGAGAGTGTTCAGTGTTGACTTAGATCATTCAGGAAGTTATATTATTGGTTTCAAAAAGATTAAAGCAGAATTCAAAGGTTTTCAAATATTCCCACGATGTGAATGATTAAGAAGCATCATAAAGATTATCAGCCCAAGAATATGACAAGTCATTGCTTTGTGGTTTCTGGTATGCTTTTACATGAATGATATCACTTTAGGGATGATTTTAGGGGGCGAATTTTAGTCTATGGACTATTTTCCATGTTTTTTTGCAAAAAAAAATTGCCATTTTGCATTTTTTGGAGCCATGTTTAGCCCAATTTCGATGGAGTAAAATTTTTTCACGCTAAAAATTATATAAATGATATAAAATCCTTGGAAATTAAAATATTTTTTGAAAAATATAGCCAAACATTTTATAGTTGGCCTTTTAAGAATTGGTAAGATTGGCCAACATTTATACACTTTTAAATAAGTATGGTTCTTTAAAATCAAGAAACTACTATTTTTCCTCTAGAAAAAAAATGATAAATGATATCACTCATGTTCAAATTAATGATTAAATAATTATTTTAAATATAATTTAAATAAATTAATAATTAAGAATATGTGTTTTTTAAAGAAATTATAGGTTCAAATTTCAAAATAAGTATTTTTTTTTAATATTTAAAATTTAAAAAAATAGTAAAACATCTCAGTAAACTTATATTTAAAATAAACTTTAAACTTCAAGTTGTATGATATTCAAAACTTTCAAAAACTTTTAGAATAGATGTTTATTTTCACATTTATATAAATAACAAAGCAATAAGATAAAAATCCCTAAATGCATTTGATGAACATAAAAAAACATTAATTTGAATCAAGATCAGAGTATACAAATCCATACATATTAATAGTAGGAATATAAGAGTAAGACGTATTAACATCCCTTATCGTGTGAGGATTCTATAAGATTCTTCAGAAAACTAGTTTAACCCATATTCAAGATTGAACCTAAACATTGAAATATATAATATATTTGATTAAAAACGTTTCACTAAACATGGACAAAATCTAAAAAATTTAGTTAAAAACAAATTCATCACCACACAATAAAAACAAAGCTTATGATAATCTCTTTAATATCAAAATAATATAAAATGATGATAGAATGCTTTCAACTTAAGAATAATTACAAAGAATTTAAAAAAGTTAATAAAATATAAATATTCTTAAATATATAGTATAATTTTTATTATTATTAGGAATATTTTTTTATTACGTTGATAAATGTTTTTATTTGAGATTTGGGGTGGACTATGATCTATGTTTTTCATTTACGAATTAGGATGAGACAAGTGTTTTGTCGAGATTGATTTTATGGCAGTCATTCAAAATTTGAAATAAACAATTATTAAAAAAAAGAATATAAAAAATCACTTATAGTTGATGAATGTATAACTGGTAGCGATGCATGTATAAGTGGTAACCAAGAGTTCATGGCAGAAAACTAGAAGAATGTGAGATTAAAATAACCGATAGTTGATAAATGAGTAACCAGAAGAATGCTACTGATAACATGTAGTTAGACATGGATAACTCATAGTTGAACCTGTTTAACTTAAAGAATATGAGTGATTTTTTTTCTTTCAAATTGTCTTCTTTTCCATTGCTATCTCTCAACCATTTAATTTCTATCAACATGATCCAACCACAAACTATGTAGGTGTACTAATATATATTATGGACTTGAACATAGATATTCTTACATTATTATGAATATTTCTTTATATCTATTGTAAATTTGAGCATAGATATTCTTAATTATGAGAATTGTCAATATCCAAAATAAAGATACTTTTAGTTTATTTATATATATTGTAAAATTAAATATAGTTATATTTAATATCCAAAATAAAGATATTTTTAATTTATTTATATATATTTTAAAATTGAATATAGATATATTTAATTATGAAAATTTTCAATATCTAAATTAAAAAGATATTTTTAATTAATTTATTTTTATTTTGTAACTGTTTTCTTCAATAAGCTAGTAGCTACTATTAAAGATCATAAAAAGTTAGAGAGTTATAATGGCAAGTTTTTTGCATAATGAATTAAGTCTGGATACCATCCATAGTATTACTGATATTCTCCCTTTCAAAGTGGATGAGATTCGAAAGGGATTTGGTTATCTTGGCTACTTTCTTAAGCCATCAGGTTACTTGATGAAAGATTGGCTCTGGCTGGTATCTAAGATTGAAAAGAAAATTTCCCATTGGACAAATAGACTCCTGTCAATGGGAGGCAGACTTATACTCATTCGTTCTGTTTTATCAAGCATGCCAGTTTATTGGATGGCTTTGGTCCCGATCCCATCCTCTATTTTAGAAAAGCTCAGAAGGATGATCTTTTCTTTTCTATGGGGCTCTTCATCAAAGACTAAAAAATTTCATGTTGTGGATTGGCATCTTTTGGCTCGTCCCACTTCTCATGGAGGATGGGGAATTAAGCATCTTCCTAGTTTCAGTCTTTCCTTGAGGATGAAAATATTTTGGTTAGCCATTAATAGCAAGGGTATCTGGAACTCTCTCATTGCTGTTAAATATCTGAAAAATAAACCTCTTCATCTTTGGTTTAAAGATAAGAACTTCATTAAACAGAATGCCTCAATTATCTGGAGAGGATTCATCTCCACTTTATCCTAGATTGGCAGAGGCATCATTTGGAAAGTGGGGAATGGAGAGTTCATCAGTTTGGGTGCAGATCCTATCATTGGTATGGGTTCTTCTTTTATTCTGCCAAAAGATTTAAGGGACTATTTAGAAGACTATGGTATCAGTTCCCTTGCCCAAGCTCGCAATCAATCTTCTCTCTCCGCTGGTTATTGGTTCTCTTCTGAAGATCTTGATCTCTCTGGTGAGTGGAAAATAGCTTGGGACAACTATACTAGAGGACTGGAATTTGGCCATATTCGTCTCAATAATCAAATTGATACTTTTTTATGGACTCATAATAAGTATACAGGTCCTCTTAATGTTGCTGAAGGTTATAAATGCATAATTTCTGATCTATGTACAGAAATTAATGATTCAGTTCTGAAAATCCTATGGACCCTGAAATTACCTCTGAAAATAAAATGTTTTATTTGGCTGATTCTTAAAGGAAAGATATTAACCTGGGATCAATTACAAAGAAGAGGATATTTGGGGCCCAGTAGATGTGTTCTCTGTGAAAATAATCTGGAAGATATCCATCATTTATTTTTCTGCTGTCCCTTCTCTGTCAGTATTTTCAAATATTTTGCTGGAAAATTCTCGTGCTCCTTCCCAGTATTTAGCTCTGTCCATTCCTTTTTGGACCATTGGTTTTCCTATTCTGAGCAATCAACCCCTTTCAGATACATTCCGATGTTCATTCTTTGGGGAATTTGGCTTCTTAGGAATCATTGTTTATTTGAAAACAAAAAACCATCTTTCTCAGCTCTAATTTCCAGGATTGAAGGATTGGCCTTTTCCTACCCTGTCCCGATTTTTTCTCATAAATCTCGTAATCCTGGTCCTTCCCCTTTAAAAAGCTTTCCATGTGGATTCTTTGATGGTGCTGCTGCGGAAAATATTGGAGATGCAGGATTTGTGATATACATCAATGACTCTCACTTCTTCAGTTTTTCTATCGGATGTGGTAGTAGCACGAATACCAGAGCAGAATTATTAGCTATTTGGGCTCTTCTTAGAGTCGGTTTAATGACGGGCATTCCTTTGCAGTTGATTTATGGTGATTCCATGATTATTATTTCTTGGTTAAACAATATTTCAGCACTTGATGTTCCATCACTGATGCATTGGTGTTCCGACATAAGATATTTGATTCAATTGGCCCCTTCAGTGATCTTTAAACATACTTTTCGTGAGCATAATGCGCTGGCAGATGAAATTTCGAAAAAAGCTTTGCTATTGGATATTGGATTTGTTTCTTTTTCAGAAACATTGGATGGTATGGTTATTTCCCATGGCAGTGTGGAACTATTTTAGTAAATTCTGATTTTTCTACATTCAGTTTTTGTCCAGCAGATGAGGGTGAACTCCTTATTGTTTTGTTTGAGTCCAATCTACCAGCCTGTTTTTGCTCTAAAATGTATGTTTAAAGTTCTCTTCAGATATTATCAGTATTTCTGACCTGATCATTCAGGGATGATGAGGAAATTCTGCTATGTTCAGAATTTGTTTCTTGATTTTCTACTCTGCATATGTCTTATCTCATGCAGGAGATGGATCTGTTTTATCAGTTTCCATTTGGATATGTAAATGATGTCTTTTGATTCAATGAATAACAAAGACTGGTATTTTTTCTTCTGAAAAAAAATTTGTACCTACTAAAGATAATAAAAAGTTATAGAGCTATAATAACAGGTTTTGTGGTTGGCACGAAGGAAACCTAAACCAAATATTAAACAAAATATTCACATTTCTAGTTTTATCATAAGAATGAAGTCTATAACAACATAAACTATAAACTTAGATAAGTTTACAATAAAATGAATATATTTAAAGTAATAAAACTTAATAAAGATAACTTTAGTCTACGACATGAATATCATGATTGTAATTGGTTTGGACTTACTTCTCACCAATACTTGGAGGTATTGATGTTGCAAAATCCAACCCTCTGGTGGCCTTTTAGAGAACATCCTGCTTCATTTCCAATCTTTGATTTTGGGATAGAGTATTTTTGTTTTTTTAATGAATTCTTCCATAATTAGCATCGATTCATTTCACTCCTGTTTAGTATCCAATAGAACCTTGCCTAACAACAATTTAATATTCTACTAGAGTGCCACAATCTTGAAATGCTTAGTGGGGCTCTAGTGTTCCTTGGGCTAGGAACAAAAGGGCCACGTTTTCCTAGATGTCTACATCCTAGGTACAATCTTGTTAAACTTTCAGGCACTCCTCATTGTTGTCGACCTCCCTTGGAATACGATTTGGAGAAAGTATGAAATAGGAGGTCTTAAGATCTTGGAATACGATTTGGAGAAAGTATGAAATAGCATGGATCTAATGTCCTCACACCAGCGACTTAGATTTGGAGAGTTTAGTGATGCAGTCATGTTTTCCCAAGATATAATGACAAGGGAATCACCGAATATAGTAAGGAGAGGAATCCCCAAATGTTTGGTCACTGCAAGAAGAGCCCAAAGTGACAGGAGCTCAGATCTGGCATTTGTGCTTCTACCACAACCCAGTGTAAAGTTAATAGTATGAGAATCACTCAAGTGGAGTACAAAACCTGGTCCCCCAAGGTCCCCAGCAGCTGCCCCATCAAAGAAGCCACAAGGGTAGTAAAGTTGTGGACCTGAGCCAATACATCTAATTTTTTTCTTCCTTTTTGGAACAGGAAAAAGATGCATTAGCGCTTCAATTTGATGAAGGATAGAGTATATAGAGGGATGTTTATTGTAAAAAATACAACAGTTCCTTAGTTTACAAATACTCCAGAAAAAGAAAAGGGGCAAATAGCTTATGGCTGAGCTAACAGGAATACTATTGAACCAGATTTCTAGGAAAGACCTGACAGTGCAATTATTTATGGAGGGCATTCCATATTGTTTGCAAAAAACTGAATATAATCTTCTAGAAAAGGAGAAATCGATGAACAGATGTTGGATCGAATCTACTCCCATCCTGGAGATAATGCAAATACTCGGGCCTTGTCTACCATGGCATTGGAGATTATCCCAAGTTAACACCCGATTCATTACCAGTAACTAGCTGAAACATCTGATTTTTGCTGGAATGTTAAACTGCCAGAAAAGGTCCATCATTTTGGACAGATCATAAGAATGGTTTTGATAATGATGCACAATACACTCATACCCAAGTGCCCCAGAGAGTTCACCAATGTAATTATTGTAAGACCATAAGAATGAGTCTTTCTTATTAGAGAGTCTAATTCTGCCATACTCAAGCCCATAAGTAAAATTTTTCCAAAGAGATTTCCAATCGCCACCCAAATCCAGATCATCAGCAGTGAACCAATAGTTCTGAGCATCCGGGGAAT
Organism: Pseudotsuga menziesii; assembly: GCA_001517045.1. Taxonomy (NCBI): domain Eukaryota; kingdom Viridiplantae; phylum Streptophyta; class Pinopsida; order Pinales; family Pinaceae; genus Pseudotsuga; species Pseudotsuga menziesii. Next base: position 357,143 of record LPNX010427914.1, read on the forward strand.
AATTTCTTGCTTGATCCAACGTTGTTATACCATAATCCTCTAGGTAATCCTGTAGATCTTGTGGAAGAGGAAAAGAAGAGCCAATACCAACAATCGGATCCGAACCCACACGTATAGCCTCACCAATTCCAACCTGCCAAGTGAGACCACTACCTAGCCAGGATAAGGTATGGATAAAACCTTTCCATATCATCGATACACCCCTAACAAAAAAAACTTTTTTGCAGATCTAGGACACCACTGAGAGTTTTTTCAGATATTTCTCAGTCAAAAGATTAAACCATAACCCATTCCCATTAATGGCTAACCAGAAGCTTTTGAGGCATAAAGAAAGACTGAAGTAGCCCAAGTGTTTGATGCCCCAGCCTCCGAGAGAAGTCGGTTTGGACAGTGACATCCAGTCTGCAAGATGATTCTTTTTGTTGTCCATAGTTGAGCCCCACAAGAATGAGAAGATTAGACTTCTGAGCTTATTGAGAATGGATTTAGGAACAGGAACCAGAGCCATCCAGTATATTGACAAACTAATAAGGACCGTTTTTATCAGGACTAGTCTTCCCCCAATGGACAGTAGACAAAAGGTCCAATGCTGAATTCTTTTTTCAAATTTCTTAATGAGCCAATGCCAATCTTTAACCAAATACCAAAGGGGCTTTAAAAAGTAGCCGAGGTAATTTAAACCCAACGAGATGTGCTCAAATTTAAATGAGAGAGAGAGCGAGATCTTGTTCAATAATCCTTCCTCCATATTGTTGAACAAAAAACAAGATTTATCCATGTTGATACACATACCTGAAGCAGCACAGAATGTATCCAAAATAACTTTGAAAGCAACCCACTCCTCGAAAGTGTTGGTGCCAAACATTATCACATTGTCAACAAAAAGAAGGTGAGTGAGGGAGAGCTGGGAAGAGATCTTAATACCCTTGATCTTCCCATTGTTGCGTGCATCCTTAATTAATAGAATAAGCCCTTCAATGACAAGTATAAACAGTAATGGGGACAAAGGACAGCCCTGCCTGATGCCACGGGAGGCTGGAAAAAAACTAGAAGGTGATCCATTCACAAGCAGTGCAAAATTAACAGAAGACAGACAACCCATAATCCAGTTGACACCCACCAGTGGGACTCCAATTTGAAGAAGAATAAGTCTGAGATAGGACCAATTCACCCTATCGAAAGATTTAGAAAGATCTAGCTTGAAAATTAATGCACACCTACTTTTGGTTTTGACAGTATGGAGAACTTCTTGAGTGATGGCTAAGGGTTCTGAGATTTGTCTGTTCTTTAAGAACCCAAATTGTTGAGGAGAAATAAACGTATCTAAAAAAGGCTTAAGGCTCTGCGCAACAACCTTAGAAATCAGTTTGTAAACCAGATTGCAGAGAGAGATTGGTCTGAAATCAGCAAAGGTGAGGAGTTTCAATAACCTCCACTTGTACCTTGCAAATAAACACCCAATCTGGGATATTTTGTAACTCATCTTAAGATTTGAATATACTTTTATTTATTTATTTTGTAACCCTTCTTTTGTTTGATTTTATAACCCTTCTTATGATGAATCTTAAATAGTTTATTTTGCCAATTACTAAATCGAAGAATTTGAATAGAACTAACATATACATAGAACTAAAATATATAAATTTTACCATAAAACTAAAAATATAAATTTTAGCATTGATCAATTATTAAAATCAATCATTTTTTTTACATGGAAATATGCCAACACTTGCTATTCGAAGAATCTAGGTATGGCCATATTACATAATGCACTCAATTGTTACATAAAGGCTCAAAGGATGGGAAGGGTAACAATCATTCCTTCCAACCACCCGAGCGACATACAATAGACTAATCATTTTTATTGATTAAATATTAAAAAACTAAAAATATAAAATTTAACATTTATGAATTATTAAATCATTAAAAATTATTGGTCAAATATTAAAGAGGGCAATGAAAACAAAGTTACAAGGTTGTCCATAATAAAGGATGTTAATATCTTGTTTGGTCTTTAGGAATATATATATATATATATTGTTTAAGTAACTAGTCGACAATTGTAACTCTCCATTCATGAGACAATTTGTTGGTGACATGCATAACATTAACACCCCATTCACAGGATATTTGCGAGTGGCATCTAGTGGTGTAAAACCCACTTTGCCTCTTGACGTCTACATATGTCCTCTTTCATTAATGACCAAATTGACGTTACATATGTCCTCTTGATTTCAAATTTACAAACCATAAACAATATATTAGCTATGAATAATCTTTTTTTTTTCCAAAGAAAAAATTCGTAAATATTTTATTCACATTTAGCAGATGGCCCTAAAAGTCCATTATACCAAAAAAAACCAACTAAAAAGTTGATATTACAAACATATAATTGCCTCAAGAAAGAGCACAATGTACCTTTAATATCCAAAATCTAAACCAACTATAAGTTGTCATTACATACAGAAAACTGCCTCATGGAGAGTATATTGTATCATTACATTTCAGCAAAATACAAGCCTGTATTAACAGCCATCCAGCAAAAAAGCAAGAAAAAAAGCAAGAATGCTGTCATCAAATAATTGACCAAAAAAGGGTCACTTCTGATCATATATCTCACGAGCACCACCAGAAAACCCACTACCACACAGAACATCAGATATACTGCCGACAACAAAAGCCACCGCCTCTGCCGCAAAGATCCCTAAGGACCACAAAACGGGTCGCCACGCAAGAGTATATCCACATACACCGCCTCCGCCATAAGGCTGGCGATCTTTCTCTACAATATCAACATATCATGGTGGTTCCATTCAATATAGAGGATCCAGCAGCGTCGAAAGTTCAGCCGAAGCCCTCGACCCCGGTTCTTGGAGCCGAAGCCCACCGATCTTGATCCAACCCAAAAAAATGAGTCATTCTTTTTCATGGAGCATTCGACCGTGGTTCTTGGAGCCGAAGCCCTCAACCCCGGATCTTGGAGCCGAAGCCCACCGTTCTTGTAGTAGATTCCCAATAAAAAATTCGAGAAGCCGCAGCGTAATCTGTCTGCAATGTAGCCTCGACGCATTCATTGAAAACCTTGGCGAATGGAATCGAATCCACAGCAAAACACCTGAGAATAACCTGCAAAACGGATATCTCTTCGCCGCGCAAGCACCGATTTCAATCGATCCACTGTTTCAGACACTGCCTCCGCCATGACCAGGCTGGCTCGGCTTGGCTGTGGGCACAGCGGCTCGAATGCTGGGCAGCTCCTCCTTCAGTTTTATTTTCTTTGTTCCTCTCATCGACTTGTCTCTGAAGGCGGCTCTGTTGCAGTTAAAATGCTCGATGGCTCTGTTGCAGTTCGAATGTTTGCCTCGGCTCAGATTGAACCGGCTCTCAACTCAGAGCGATTCAAGAACGCTCCAACTATGAATAATCTACAACATAAACATCTTCCCATTATTTAGGTCATACGGACGTAATTGCTGGGTACATATATATATATATTTTTAAATAAAAGCTTTTAATTAGCAATAATAGAATGGCTTGCCTTATATACTGGAGAGACTTTTCCTCGGGAGGGGAGCCTATCAAACAATAAACATAATAAACATAGTGATTAAACCAAGCACACACATAATGACAAAGAAGGTTTTAAATAGGTTTCTTTACAAACAATACATTGGGATGGATCCTCTCTAGAGGAGAACTTGAGTTGTTGACATCAGAGAATTTACCTGTCAAAGATCTCTGCTTCTTTGTACTATGGGAAATTTGGAAGGCCAGGAATAGGGCCACTTTTAGTTCGGAGAGGCAAAATTTTGAGATCATTTATTTAAAAATCATTTCCTCTGTGTCTAAATGGAACAATAATTCGACAACCAGACCTTCAAAGGTAAAGCTTTACCCCAATCTGATTTTTAATCACCTTGTAGGTTTCTTCGATGGTGCTGCTTCAAATGGCACCCTCGGAGCTGGGTTATTCTTAAAGCTAGGAAGAGGAATCGAATTTAAAGGATGGTTGAAAGCGGGACATGGTTCAAACACTCGAGCAGAGTTGGTGGCACTGTGGGGATTGCTTTATTTTGCAAAGAATTAAGGCCTGTCTACTCTTCAAGTACTAGCATCCTTAGGATCCTTCGCATGAGGTATGTCAGAATCCTCAATCTCATCACTCAAGATTGAATTCCCATTAATAGTCATGATTAGATAGTATGAGTGAGGAAGTTTAGGCTCTGGATAGAACAAAATTACCAAGCGAGAGAAAATATTGGAATTATGAGCTATTATAGGAAAAGGTGATGTACAAACGATTTATTCTTTCTCCGTGTCTTGCTTTCTTGATTATTCTCTAGCTGGCATTCTCTTCACCCATATGTCTGCACATGCAATGAATGGCATGACTTTTCTGACTTGTGTTTTCACTCCCTTGATTGAATGTATTAGGAGCCTGGCTTGAAATGGGTCCACACTTCACCATTGGATCATGGACATCCTCCACCTTCCCTCTATTTCTACATGGAATGCTATGCTGAGGGTTGTAGTTATGATCCAACCAGACCTTCAAGGTAGATGGGCCCCTTGGATAATTCCTCTCCTTTCCTACGATGGCACAACATTCTTTACCCCATGGGAGATGTTGGATGTATGACTTGGCTAAAATTATTTCACCCTCTTTGATATCAATGCCCGAGTTCACCAACATGTCTTCCAACTGGTTTCCTTAACGTCTTACATGGGAGGTAATTTCCATATGGAGATTAGGAATTCGCTGACCCAATTCCTTTAGGCCATAAGTAAGACACAAGCTTCTAGAGACTTTAGCAACTTTCGAACCCTGCAAGATTTTACTGATAGCTGTGATTAGAATCTTTTACTCACCATCGTTAAATCAACTTGTTAAGATCGTGAGCTAGAGAAGTTTGAATTCTAGAGATAAGAGCTTGTAATTTTGTAAGAGGTAGTGTATCTTCCAGATTTTTTTTGACAAAAACAGAGGTAGTACTATTACTTCGATGACGCATAATTAGATTGTATATGTAGTATCAGAAGCGAGGATGTTGAGCAAATCTGTTGTCGTGATAGCGAATAAGGTGGAGTGCATATTCGTGCATATCAACTTGATGAATGCATGGTTGTAATAACATTGTTGTACCTATGGGAAACAAAGTTGGAAAAGCCATGGAAAGAAGGCCTTCTGTGTTGTACTCATTGATAGGGGACATTTCTAGAGGGGGCCAATCTATGGAAGGTGCTAGTGGGATGTTTGGTATGTGTAACAACTGTCTAATTTCTTCAACTTCAGTTCTAGCATTGCTCTGTGTTGAAATAAATGACGAGGATTGCAATTCATAGGGTTCAAATGAATTTGGTGGTTGATCTGTATAGGATAAGCTTTGCGGATGAGATGAAGTAGCATTGCTATTAAGATGCAGAATCAAAGGTGAAATGTCTGCTGAAATAAGTGGCAAAGAAGCTAATGCAACTGGGTTGATTTGTACATCCTTGTAGTATGGGTCATTTTCCATTTTGAATTGAAGGGCAGCAAGAACATTTGTTCGACTAACAAATAGTTCATATGGTTTGTTTGTAGAATTGCATTTCTGAACAACGAGTATGTCAAGTTCTAATACTAAATGCGGTAGGTATGTCGCAATGTTGGAAATATCTTGGGGGAAGCAAATAGTATGACCATAGTATTTATATTGACCACCACGAGCATGGGTGACTTGCAATATGGGATTAGCACGACTAATGAGCATCTCTTCAACCTGTGTAAGTACTGCAAGGACAGGTGGTTGCTTCCCCAGATCCATATTGTTATCCAATGAAAAGCGATGCCCTTTTCGTTCTAGAATACAACGTGAACAGGTGTATGCCTCATGGAACTTTTTGGTTACAATACTAGGGTAACATTCTTTGCAAATCGAGCAGACATGCATATCAGCTAGTTGGTCCATTTGTTTACGAAATCGTTGATGTGCATCATTGAGCTAGTTGTTCAATGGATTTGGTACAGGAGATGGAAGTGAAGCTGAGTCGACAGGTTCTACAAGAGAATTTGAAGAAGACATATTGACACGCATACGAGCAGCCCTGTAAAGATTACATTGTTTCTTGTTGTTTTTATCTCTGTCTTATGCATATAAAACTCTTCTTCATGCATTGGCTTGTTCCTTGTCATGAGTTGGCATAATTCCTACAAGAGAATTGTAACCTTGTTAAACACCTAGAAGGTTTGATTGTTGGCAGAAACACATTTTGTACATGTATTAACTGGAAACTATGTGGATATAAAGTAGAAGACAAAAAACAAACGTGAATTCATTACATAGGGGGGAGTAAGAATGTAGCTTAAAATAATATAATTGGAGTAAATTTTGTTTTTCAAGTTGTAATTTGATAATTGTAAGAAAATGGAATTTTAGAAGAACAAAGTGCAGTGTGAGAAAGTATATATGAAAAAATAAGTTGCTGTAATTATTGTTATGTACAGCGTAATCAAACGTTGTGCCCAAAAACAAGATAGCAAAGTTGTGCATCTTATAAAAACATGATAGAAAAATAGTATTGTATTTAAAAACTACCATATAGGTTTTTTCACCAATTTGCATAAGAAATGGTGGGTGATAGCCTGTACATTGGAAGTATGAAACTGCAAGAAAGTGGTACTACAACAGAGTAAAAAAAATACCCTGCTATGTTGAACAATGAAACAAGGAGTTAAAATTGAGAATTGAAAGCATTCATTATAAACAATGAAGAATGGTTAAGTACCAAATTGAAAAAACGTATATATTTATGTGTCCATCTGAAATTGTTGTTTATGTGTTTTCAACCATGACAATTACAACTTTTAGGCATGCATCTCTGCAGAAGGTCTCTGTTAACTGACAGAGTAAGAAGTAATTTTTTGTTGCATATCCTCTGCACTATTTCATCAAGTGATGTTGTTTCAGTTGAGAGAAGACACATAGTTTTTGCAGAAATTCCCATGAGTTGGTTTGCAGCATCATCAAATGCTATCACACCATGAATGGCTTCGGTAACATCTTCCAAGTCAACCTTTGGTATATATCGATAGTCACATTCAAGAAACTCTCCATCACATTTAGCACAATGCCAGATGTCTCCAACTTTCTGAGCAATCTTTTTCATGCATTGTATTCCGTTAACAAAAAGAGGGCAGGCAAGGAAATAAAAGTCAACCATGTTAACATTTGTGACGGTTGCTTCAAGAGAGTACTAAACAAATTTTTCAGACGATTGAAGAGTTTGGAGGTCCTTGATGGTAGTGACTTTACGAGAACCAAAGTGAGAGGCATTGAACTTTCGACTTAGCGATGGTGATGCTGAACGAAATCCATTTTCATGAAACCAGTTTTGGAGAATTGAAGTTTGTTCAATTTCTGGGTTTATAAAAACAATAGTGTTGGAAATAGTTCCAATAGTTTTTCCATTAAATTCTGTAACATAGCCACCTTTGATTGCTACAGCTGGAGGCGTAGGTAAACCATGGAGGCTGGCAAGTTTGGCTCCTTCAATTTGGCAATGGTCACCCCAAAGTGTTATGTGATTACTATTTCCTGACATGTCATGAAGTCCAATAGTGCGCCTAACAGTCTCAATGCCATCTCATTTTCAGATTGTGTATGATGGAAAAACTGAAATTACAAGGCGAACAAGGTCAACCATGGAATTGACAGGTATAGTTTGTTTCTCATGAATAGTTTTAAAGCTAAAGCAAAAAAAAGGTATTAAGGGGTATTCATTTAAGCATGGTTGGGTGGTTGAGGATGAACCTAGGAAAATCTCATTATGGCTTTTCAAATGGTTGAAAATTGGATTGGATGCTTTCACTATGCCATTTGATACTATGTACACTATTCCTATATGTATTTGTTCATACAAAGAGAGTGCCAATTCATTGAATGCAGATATATGTATTTCATAGTGTGAAGCATTAACAATGTCAAATCCAAATATTTTTCCAAACGCTCGTTGGTTTCCATATTCGTGTAGCTTTTTCTTGACAATAACTCGACCTTGAATGTTCCATACTTTGCTAGAACAGGTCGGTGATGTGAATGGAATAGTTGATGCAGCCAAGGCAACGTTATCATCTACTGAGCTAGGATTCACTAGAACAGAGGAACAACTCTGTGAGGGAGAAGGTACATGTAAGTGGTAAGGTGCAGGATCTCCAATAATCGTTGCATCCACTGTGACAACCTCGAGTGTAAGCAATGCGATAGTCCTATGAGAAGAAGTATGTTAGAGTTGAATAGGATAAAAAAACACTGGATGCATGAACAGGGTGAAAATGATTAAGTGGACAAAGACGAAATGGAAATTAAACATACGTTACACTATGTACAATGTTCGATGTACACTTGGTAAGTTTGATTATAGATCCTTCTTTGAGTTGTCCAGTTTCTACAAGACTACTATATATAGTTGGAAGTAATGTCTCATGCTTATGAAGCCCATCTGAGATAGAAATTCGGAACCAAATAGATCATGAGTTCAGTGAGTTCACTTCGTTTAACGAGGAGACTTGTACCAGCGGGCAAATGTTGACAGCACCATGCAGCAAGAGTGATATAGAATCTTCAGTTAGCACACTCTCCATAGTGTGACTCAATTTTTTTCCTGTGAAATGAAAAAGGCCAAGAAACAATCACTCTAGAGATTGATTCTAGGTAGTTGTTCAAAATTTGCAATAAACATTAATAGATTAATTTGTGTCGTATTTCAGTTTTTCACTATAAATATTGTAATTGTTAAATAATTTTGAAACTAACAGGAGCACTATCAACAATGATTTTTCTTTCAAACTTTGTGAGAAAATATGTACTTTCACTGTAAATATTGTAATTCTTAATTGTATTCATTTAGTCTTCTTAATACAGTATATAGATTAATATATAATCCACTATCCTGCAACCCGCACACCGCAAGTGCGCGCTGCAGGATGCAGGGTATGAGATTACTAAATAATATTCCATTCACCATCCTGATCCTGCAACCCGTATCCCGCATTTTCCCAGGCGGCAACGCGCAATCTCGCAAAATGCGGGTTGCGGGGTACGGTATTACTTAAAAATATTTCATTCACCACCCTCATCCCGCAGCCCACATCCCACAATTTTCGAGGCAGCAATAGGCAATCCTGCAAAATGCGGGTTGCGGGTTGCGGAAACACAAAAAACAAATCCTAAATCAAAGGCGTTTGTCGATTGGAGCTTCAGAATTGCCTTTTTTAGTTGAACTAAAACAAAGCAAGGATTATGTCATTCTCTTTCAGTCAGAGCAACAATAACAGCAAAACAAAGCAAGGGTGTTGAAACATCTCGTAATTAGACTAAATGAATATTCAAAAAAATTCAGCAGACTAAAGGAATACTTGCAAATTTAAAGAAATTGCAAACTGCAAAAGAAAATACATTAATAACTAATAATAAGACAAAGTAGCAATAACAACAAAACAAAGCAGGGGGCATACTAAAGGAATACCTGCAAATTTAAAGAAACTGCAAACTGTGAAGTGTAAATGAAGCACACCAAAATAAATATGTGGTTACCTGAAGGTTTGTTTATATGCGCAAAGCAAAGGTGGTGCAACAATAAACGTGACAAATGCAGTATTGTAACATGGTTTTCAAGATCGCCATAAGCTGAGCAAAGATGAAGATATTTACCCATGTCGAAATCATATGACAAGCTTTCTTGCATTAATTGAGCAAGAATGCATTGATGAAACATTAATGTAGTGGATAAAGGGACATGGGCAAACTGTATTGATTTCAATGAAGCGCCAATAAAACGGAAGCTCGGCCAAATTGTGAGCGTAAAGACATAAAAATTGTCTAGAATAGCATCTGCTAAATCCAAAAAAATTGGTAAAGCGAAACTCCGCAATATCGTCGAGAATGAGTTTCTCGATTCGAAATAAATGAACCGCGGGCAAGGACTGTAAAATCCTGTAAAAGAAATCGCCTGGATCGGTGGTTCATGACAACAGATGGAAGAGTACAGAATACACGCAAACCATATGTCAGGAAAACACAATAAATAGAAACTGCAAAGAACAACCAGCAACTGCCAACCAATCCATCAATCCGTTCACTTGCAGCAACGACCGTAACACACGGGACAACAATGGTCTACGGGGCAGAAGTTTGCGTATCGAGATGGCAAAATCGGGGACCCAAATAAAATGCATTAGCTAAACACCAACTCCAAAGAACGACTTGCAACTGGCAATCAATCCATGAATCCATTCACGTGCAGGAACGACCATAACACAAAGGACACCAGTGGTCTACGGGACAGAAGTTCGCGAATCGAGACCCGACTCAAATGGAGAGGAAACAAATTCTCATTGATCAGCATAACAGTTATCCACGATCAATTGTCAAATACTTCTTATCCCACACTTACATCAGAGTGAATTATAAAACATGCAACGACACAATGACAACCATGTGCTCGGATATTATAAAAGTCACTATTATAAAAGTATTTCTCATTATTATCCATGTGCAAAAAAAATAAACTAATTGAAATATTTATTTTATTTGTATTCATTTGAAATCACCTCGACGCTAATGATGATTTTATTTCTTTTTGTTAAAAAAATTTCGGAAGTTTTATTGACCAGATTGGACCTGATCAGCATTATAATTCATTGCAAACCAATTTATTAAATCCCCATCCCACGATGTGAATGATTGAGAAGCATCATAAAGATTATGAGCCCAAGAAAATGACAAGTCATTGCCTTGTTTATATGCCTCTTGACATGCTTGTACATAAATGATAAATGATACCACTCACGTTCAAATTAATGATTAAATAATTATTTTATATAAAAACAATAATAATATTTTATGTATAATTTAAATAAATTAACAATTAAGAATATCTGTTTTTTTAAAGAGATTATAGATTTAAATTTCAAAATAAATATTTTTTTTAAAATTTAAAATTTGAAAAAAATAGTAAAACATCTCAGTAAACTTATATTTAAAATAAACTTTAAACTTCAAGTTGTATGATATTCAAAACTTCAAACACTTTCAAAATTGATGTTTATTTTCACATTTACATAAATAACGAAGCATTAAGATAAAAGGCCCTAAATGCATTTGATGAACATATGTTCATGTTAAACATTAAAAAAAACATTAATTAAGATCAAAATACGAGTATAAAAATCCATAGATATTAATAGTAGTTATATAAGAGTAAGACGCATTTACATCCCTTATCGTGTGAGGATTCTATAAAGATTCTTCAGAAAACTGGTTTAACCCATATTCAAGATTAAACCTAAACATTGAAATACATAATATATTTGATTAAAAACGTTTCACTAAACATGGACAAAATTTATAAAATTTAGTTAAAAACAAATTCATCACACCGCACAATAAAAACAAAGCTTATGACAATCCCATAATTTTTTTAAATTTTTTTTTAATAAAAACGGCTAAATTTATTAAAATGGAGAAGCATGTATGTTTTGGCAAATGTCAATAAACCAAGTTACAAGTATCTAGAAGTCAAAAGACTATACCGAGGCTTACAATTGAATAGAACTACTAACAAATAAACAACTAGTTACAACTGAGAGAAAGTCCATTATGCAATATGATGAAATACACCTGGTTCCCCATCAATATTGAGAATTCCTCGAGGAAGGAGGCATCCTTTGTTTGCTAGGGAGTCTGCAAATTTATTTAACCCCCGGAGAATATGATAAGATTCCACATTGTCAAAGCATTTCAAAGTTGTCTTAATTCTCTGCAAAATTACATTCAGGAGAGAGTTGTTGAAGGTGACTGTTGTATTTAGAGTTTTCACCAACATCTCGGAGTCACCAAAATTTTTAATTGACTTGAACCCTTTCCCTTTTACAAGCTGAATTGCCATAAGTAAACTGTAGCATTCAGCCTGATTGTTCGTCATCGAACTGAGACCCCAACTGAAGCTGAGATGAATCAATCTATCAGGAAAGAATATGACACCACCAGCACCGGAAACCCCGGGGTTCCCTTTGGAAGCTCCATCAAAAAATAAAGCAGCTGAAACAGAGCACATTAGTTTTTCCTTTAAAACATCTTCAGTTCCACGAAATTTCCAGTGCAAGGATTTAGACGGTTTTAGGAATTGCAATTTGTTTCCTGAAACAATTTATGTAGAGCCCATCCTCAATGGAGCCAAGAGGGACGACGGAACCGAGAGGGAGGCCGTTGAGCAACTTGTGGATTCAGCGAACCATTTTTTGGAATTATGGACAACAAGCTGAATAGAAGGGGTTGTTTCATGAAAAATACAATTGTTCCTAATCAACCATAGCGCCCACCAAAGGAATTTTAAAATTGAGTACCAATGTAAATGCGATAAGGCTGAGGAAGCTTTCAGAGGTCGACTAGCATGCCATCCCAGGTAGAGGGTCGGAACTGACGATTGAGTTGAGATAGAGCAATTCAAATCTTGAAATATTAGTTCCCAAACTTTTCTGGAGAATACACAATCAACTAGAAGATGATCTACGGTTTCAAAAGAAGAATTGCATAAGCAACAACGGAAGGGACCATTAAAGCCACGTTTAGCAAGGTTATCTCCTGTCAACAACTTGTATTTTAGTGCTAGCCACACAAAAAAATTCATCTTTGGCATACATTGAGAAGCCCATATAGATTTCCATATTATTGGAGGAAAAATATAACTCTGAGGAGATTGAAGAACGCTAAATCCCTTAGCAGCTGAGGAAACACCATCTTTTCCCCATCCCCAAGAATCTTTCAGGGAGTAATGAATAGGAGGCATACCAGAGAGAGATAAAAGCAGTAAGTGATTTTAAGCTTTTAGGCGAACTCGTAAATCTGGAATAGACCACCCTACTCAGTTCCCTAAACTATCCCAAAGGCATATGTCAGCCAGTTGGAGAAGGCCCTTATTTGAAGCCCAGTTCATAATCTCTGATAGAGAAGTGACAAAGGAAAGAGGTGAGTTCCCAAAGATTTTGTCCTCCCATAGGAGTATTCTTTTCCCATTGCCTGGAATTCGAAATAACTGCTTATTAAAGAATTTAAAACCTTTTCTACATGAATTCCAAATAGCAGAGCCTGTTGAGGTATTTGTATAGGAGAGATTTCTCAGTGAACCGCCTTTGATATATTTCTTAAAAAAGATCTTGCTTACGGGATGGTGTTAATCTACAAAAAGTTGCCAGAGAAGCTTGCCACTCGGCGCCAGATAAGCAAGACTAGGGTCCCTGATTTAAAGACCACCTATTGAGAATGGTCTCTTAAGATCTTCCCAATTTACCAAATGCAACTTGTTTAGACCACCTTTACAACCCGACCAGAGAAAATCCCGCAACAATTTAGAAATATGAGCAGAAATACTCTTAGGAGCTAGCAGCAATGAGGACTGGAAAATAGGATAAGCTGAGAGAACATCCTTAATCAAGATCAGTTTTCCAGCCTTATTTAGCCACTGACCACCCCAGAAAGCAATTTTTGCCTTTAACTTTGCCAGAACTTCAAGCCAAAGAGAGGGAGGCGACAAACCAAGGGTTAGAGGAAGGCCTAAATACTTGATCTTATCCCTTTTCTCGAAACTAGGGAAGCCCAAGAAACCTGAAATTTGAAGAATTGCCGAGGGTTCAACATTCCAACCGTAAACAACACTCTTGGCTTTATTTATCAAGGCACTGGAGGAAAGGCAGTACTTTAAAAGAGTATCAGAAAAGGCCTGGGCAATATTCAAGGAGGCCCCTCCCAGGAGTAGGGAGTCATCTGCAAAAAGAGCATGATTGATTGGGTCCACTCCCCTGGCAATCTTGATACCCAGAATAATTCTAGCTTCCTTGTCAGCGATCAGTTTTCTGCTTAGAGTTTCGGCCATCAAGATATAGAGGAAAGGGGACATCGAGCAGCCTTGACGAAGACCTCTGGAAGCTTTGAAGAAGTCCGTAGGTCTCCCGTTAACTAATGGAGCTAACCAAGGTCCATCAGTGCAAGCTTTAATCAACCTTACGAACTTTGAACAGAAACCAAATGAGAGCAAAACAACATAGAGGAAGGGAAGCTTAATTCTGTCAAAAGCATTCTTCATGTCCAACTTAATTAACATACCTTTCTCTCTCCTTTGGAAGCTTGAATGGAGAGCTTCCTGCACCTGTATTACATTGTCCACTAAGTGTCTGCCTTTCACAAATCCACCCTGGAGAGGAGAAATCAACTTGCCTAGCAATAGCTTAAATATATTGGGCTAGGAGTTTGGCCAGGATCTTATAGGAAGCATTACACAAAGAGATAGGACGGAATCTATCAAAGGAAGAGGGATTAACTTCCTTGGGGATGAGGGCAAGAAATGAAGAGTTGGTGCACCCTCCCACTTTCACTTTTCTTTGAAAGGAAAACACCATTCGAACCAAGTCTAATTTGATGATGGGCCAGCATGCTTTATAGAAGTGAGCGGAAAAACCATCCGGCCCTGGAGCCTTGTCAGTCTCCATAGTCCAAATGGTATCAACAATTTCCTGTTCAGTAAAGGGCTTCATTAAATCATAATTGTCAGCATCATTAACTAGAGAAGGGATGTTCTCCAACAATTCAATAGAAGCTTCCTTATTAGTGATACCATCATCCTGGAAAAGAAGCTGATAGTGCTTAATAGCATGCAGTTTTAACTGATCTTAGCCTTTAACAAAGACTCCATCTCCAATAGCAATTTCAAAGATGTGGTTGCGGGACAATCTGGTCCTGCATTGTCTATGAAAATAAGCAGTGTTCTTATCTTCGGCCTTAAGCCAGAGGCACTGAGACTTTAACCTGAGGTGCTCTTCTTCATGTCTGAAAGATTGAGTAGTGCTGGCCTAAGCTAATTTCTCCACCACTAAGTGAGAATTGGAGATGTCAATGTCTTCCATACCCATTTGAATTTCAGCTAAAGCAGAAACTTGCACAACCGTGGAGTTCGTAGGGGACGGGGAGGGAATTTTGATCCACTGCTTCTACTCAATTTTTGTATTTTTCAGTTTTTGCTCCCAGACAAAGCTGGGAGATCCAACTATGTACTGGGACCAGGCTTGGGAAACCACTTCAAGGAACCCCACTCTAGTGGTTCAGAGAGGGCTATATCTAAAAGGAATTGGACCCAATTCCTCTTCTCTTTCAAACACCAGAGAGATCGGGTGGTGGTCGGATGTTAGCCTCGCCAAAATTTTGGTTGAGACAATGGATTGTCCATCAATTAGAGAACTGCTGACAGGAAATCGATCAAGTCTGGCTGATATATTTGCAGCACCTGCTCTATAGTTGGACCAAGTGAATCGGCCGGACTTTGGTTTAAGATCATTCAAATCCCAAGTTGAAATAATATCATCCACGAAACCGAGCATGAAATCTCTGCCGCGCTGCCCACCTTTTTTTTCATTAGGAGACAAAGAGATATTAAGATCACCTCCTAACACTAAGTTAACTGGAGAATTGACCTCCAAAAATTCTGAAATCGAATTCCAGCAAATTTGTTTTTCATTGTAGTTGACAGGAACATAGATATTGAACAGGGATATTGAAATCTTACTAGCAACGTGAAGGAGTTCTGTGAAAATCCAATGCTGGGTGGAAAAAAACTTTTTTAAATGAAATTTCTCTTCACACCATAAGGAGGCAAATCCCCCACAGGTGCCTCTAGCACTGACTGCTTTGCCAGAGTTTAGCTTCCACTTATTTTTACTTAAAAGAAGGAGTACCTCCTCATCAACCTTGGTCTCTTGGAGTAAGAGAATGTCTGAAGGGACCATTTTCAAAAGGTCATTTACAACATTAGCCTTGAATGGGTTCCCCGGACCCCTACAATTCCAAGAGACTAGAAGCATTAATTACCTGGGTTTGAGGGAGTGACTGCTCCCTTTGGAGGCCTGGTTCTCTTATTCCTCCCGTAGGACATTTCGATGGTGGACTAACTTCCTTGAGTCTTAACTCTCTCAGCCTCTTCTTCCCGGAGCTCCTTCTTAGATTTCCTACCCCCCTTTTTAGATAGTTGTTCAATGGGGTTTTCATCCGAGGAGTCAGAGCTCTCAGCTGGTTTCTTTCAAGAAATATCAGCATAAGAAGGGGGATATAAGTCCCCAACAGGAAGAGGAGGATCTCCATCCCTTAGGGGAGTCGTGTGAATAGGGCCAACCTCTAACCTCTACAGAATCCATCTCATTCCCATCTAAGTGCTGAACTTCACCTTCTTTGAGATTTGAGGAACTAAGGACAACAAAATGATTGGAAGGCCCAATAAGAGGCTTCTCAACATTAGCCACTATTTTGCCTTCTTTGATCTTCTTTTTGGGTCCTGGGTTGGTATTTCCTGCTTTCTGAACAAGATTCCATTGCTCAATTTTCTCATTAGCAGTATCCTCTTCACCTTTTTTCTTACAATTCTGGGCAAAATGTCCATAACCATGACAGAATCTGCATTTAAAGGGAATTTCTTCGTAATCCAATTCCTGGGTATAAGACCACTCAGCAACTGTTAGATTGATTGCCTCCGGAAGGCCAGTATTTAAGTCAACTTCAATGCATATTCTCGCACAAGAAAATTGATCTTTTGGTTCAGCCCTATCAATGTATTTACCTAGTTTGTTCCCAATAGCTTCGAGGGAGGCTGAGTTCCAACAATGCAGAGGGAGATGGGGTAACCTGACCCAAACAGGAACTGTAGATGGAACGTCCTACGTGGGATCGAAATCTATTGTCCATTTATTCAAGTAAAGTCCCTGAGGGCCCATGAAGTATGGATTATTTCGGAATATAAGATCACGATCTTCTACGGAGTCAAATACAAAAATGTAGTAACCTCTCCCAACAAAATGGTTACAGATGCCATCAGAGATTAGTGGCTGCCAGTTCCTCTGCACCCACCCATCAATGGCCTTAGGAGAAGGCCAAAGACTAGTAAACTGCCCAATTAACCCACCTTCAGCTAAATTTAGAGTTGAACGACAAGTTTTCTCAGTTGGGAGTTCAACAGAAGGTATGTCCACTTTCTTGACAAACTTCTGAGCAGGCCCACCTTTCCTATTGCCACTAGAAGCTATCAAATTCTTGAAAGCCTCTAGGGCTGGAGGAAGGGGCAGGGGGAGCTCCCCACAGGACATCAGATCACCAACAAAGACAGAGCAG
Source organism: Pseudotsuga menziesii (assembly GCA_001517045.1). NCBI lineage: Eukaryota > Viridiplantae > Streptophyta > Pinopsida > Pinales > Pinaceae > Pseudotsuga > Pseudotsuga menziesii. The sequence goes on from LPNX010427914.1 coordinate 374,326, forward strand.
ACCTCCTCCAAAGACACAACAGAGCTTGACAAGGTTCTAGCAAGCTAGGACAACACACAGGTCCAGACATAGGATGTGCCCTGAATTCTAGAACCCAGAAGTAGCTCACGATCCAACCGGCAAGAACCTGGGAAAGAGGTAACTTACCCTAGGGAAATTCCTAGCAGATCAAGGCAGTAACAGACTTGCAAAATCCAGGCACAAAGCCCAGGCACGCAGACACCAACCAATGGACTCCACTTCAGAACCCTCGGCACAAACACCAAAAACCTTTCGAAATCAGCGAGTGGAAAGACTCCCTCAGCACAAACACCAAATACCTTCCGATCGACAGTGGCGTTAAGCTCAGGGAATCGACGCTATACCTTGGCACAATCTCCAAATGCCTTCTGAAAGAACGGCGACGACCTGGGAATTGGCGAGCAGAAGGACTAACACTAAATGCCTTCTGAAACGATGTCGACGTTCAGGGAATCAACGAGCAGAGAGACTAACATCAAATGCCTTTCGAAGCGTCGGTAGCAAAGAGAACAAAACCGATACACGAAGACAAATGACGGCGACGATCTGGGAATCGACGAGCGAAAGGACTAACACCAAGAGCCTTGTGAAACGGCGGCTGTCAAAACCCCCAAAATTTCCAAAAAAAATAATAATTTAAAATGCATATAATTATCATAATTACAGTAAACTAATTATTAAATTAGTTATATGTTACCAAATTCGTTAGCTGAATTATTTGTTAGTTATGTTTAGCGGTAGATTAGTTCTTTTCAGTTTATTGATTTTGTTTCTTTTTGCGACCACAAGGTGGGACTGTCATGCAAAACTGGGCTTACTTAGCTTTCGAGCTAATGTAGAAGTTTTCCTGTTCTTACAGGTTACAGGTAAGAGGTCTTTGGTGATGTTGTCGAAATTCTAAAGTATTTAAATACAAGTTCATCACAAAAGAAAAACTTAGTAAGAAACTAAATGCTAAACAATTCCCAACGCCTGTTAAGGTACATTTATTAACTGTCCTTCTTTCTAATAGAAGTAAATCCATGGTTCTTGATAATTACGGGACTATTCCATAGCTATCATAGTCGTGATGTATACAAATGTCTTACTGATTCTTCTACTACAGAGTAAGAGTAGCCAAATCACAAAATTCTATAGTATAATTTCAATTGTATATGATTACGTCCACATAATAAAGGTAAACTGATAAAGAGTTTATATGTTAGAGTTTCCATGCTCAATTTTGAAGTTTATAAAGAGTTACCACTTTATTTCCAGCTGCTTTTTATGAGAATTATACTAATGTTGGTATACAAAGTTTTTTATTCACTATTAGAGGAAATTTGGGGTCTAAAATGGACCTTATAAGAAAACCTGCCAAAATAAGTTTTTGTGAGTTGGAATTCAAGAACCAATAGAATTTCAATAAAATAAGTCAACCATAATGGTTGAATTGACATATTTGTCATTAAAAAAACTACTTTTTTTGTTCGTATTTTTGACATATCTCATTGTGGTTTTACTCAAATTTCGATCAGGAGAGCTCGTTGGATGCGGAATCAAATTCCGCATCCAACAAGCTCTCCTGGTCGAAATTTGAGTAAAAACACAAGGAGATATGTCGAAAATACGAACACAAAAAGTAGTTTTTTTCTTTTTCCCTCCAAAATTAATCAATATTATTTTATTATTTTAACTATTATTTTATTATTTTAAATATTATTTTATTATTTTCCTTAGGAGGCCCATTTTAGACCCCAAAATTCCTCTAATGCATCGACTGTTTCAAGCATAACTTAAACTTATCTTTAGTAAAATATGTATATATCTTACTGAAACAGGTTTTATTCTATTCCCTTTATGTTTATAATGGGACATGGTCTTAAGGGGCAATAATTTGTATAAGAAAGCATCACTTATTCGTTATATGGCCTATCTATCTTATGATGGTTAAACTCTCGGTTAAGAGAAATTGTGGCTTACCTTGCCAAGTCCTCGGTTAAAGTTAAGGTTATCACCTTAAACAAAAACTTTCACCACAATAATAGATACTATTCTCTTTTGTAACTCTTACCAAATATAGATAAGCCATTGAGGATATTATGAGCAATAGAACCAATGTCATAAATTTTATTCTAATAACTCCTTTATAATCTTCCAAATATACTTTTATGTTAAGCTAAAAGTTGATTGAACTTATCATTTCATAATGTATAAGGAAAGTATAAGGTGAGAATACGAGGCCTAAGAATCAACCATGATCATGATTGAATTATAGCTAAATCTTTAATTTAAGGTTAACAACTTTATGAAGGAAAAGTCTCCTCTTCATATGTTTCTAATCTAGAGTAAATATATAATTACCTAGCAAAAGGGTTATAAACATAATCTTGACAAGAAGAATAAGGATAGTATTGACTTCATAAAACCATGCATTATTGTATAAGGGTTGGCGTAAGATTTTCCACGTCCTCGATGATTGCCAAGATTAGGGTTTATAATAATGAAAACTTTATGGTTTGCATGCAGCGTAAAACAACGATTGACTTTGCATGAGGACTAAGGTGTAATCATCGGTTATAAAAATTGACTGGGGATCATTCCTTCAGTGGGATGTCGCTAGAACTTTACACTTAAACCCACTGCTCATCAAATATTTGCTGGGCTATCATGGCATTACCATAGCCATGCACTGCATTGTTATAAGGGCAACAGTCAAACCCTAGCTCGCCATTTCCTCCTTTACCTTCGGGCTTCTGTCGCTCTGCTGCAAATTTCATCTGCACCGTCATTGCTCCTCTGCTGTTAGTGGCCTTCATGTTGTTTACCTTCTCCATGCTCTCCCGAATACCTAACGATAGAGGCTGCTATAATATTGTTAGTGCTTCACCTGGGTTTATGATATCTTCTTAGGGTTTCTCCATTGCTGTTTCTTAACCTAGGATCCTCGACTGTATGCCAACTCATTCTCCAACAAGAACCAAGGTCTTGTTCTACTGGTTTAAGAGTGAATGCTTGCTGCATTGTTAACCTTCTTCTCCCTTACTGCAGAAGGGTTTTCCTTCTTGCGTTGGTGGTTATCTTACTGTCACTGGTGGTCGCGCCTCCATAAAAGATTAGGTAAAAGATACTGCAACTCTTTCTTCATTTTACTGTTGGTTTTTGTTTTATACGAATATTATCCTGCTTAATATTTTAATACTGTGGTTTTCTTGTTGGATACAGGTCTCGGCCCTTCCTTCTGCGCGGCTTCTGGTACAAAGTAGTTGCAGCAGCATCAAGTTCCCGGTAAGCCTAGTTAAACCATGGCACTTTCTCTTTGTGGGGTTCCTTTGGAACTTTGGAGGGTTGGCGCATTGAGGCCTGTAACCCTTACAGCTTCAGTTTGTTTTGCTAAACTGTTTGGTACTTGGGGTTAGTTAAAGAAGCCCCTGCGCTGTACGAGGGTGCTCCGACTTCGGCCGAGATTGTATAAGTTAGTTTCTTTTTTTTTTGTATTTAAAATACTGTGTATGAAGTGAAAGAGACAGAAGGCAATTATGCCATGCTCTCCAATACGTGCAGGGGTTGAGGGCTTGAACAACCATTCGACTTTTTGTTTATCTTGATTGTGTAAAACATGAGGCCGTGAGCCTGACTTGAAAAAGGATTACAACCCAAGATTTCTACTTCTGTTGTATATTTGAATTTACAGGGTTTTTACTCTCGGTCCAAGATATAAGTTATAAATATTGTTTTTCCTTTCTAATTCTTGTTTACATTACAGTACTGAAATTTGAATGCTTATTTATGTTAAATTATAACGTTTGAGGTTCGTCAGTAAGAAAATGTTTACAACATTTAACTTTAACTTATAATATACCTCTGTAATTTATGAGGTTGTAGTTAAGTTGTAAGAATTTTGCTTAAGCTCAATTAGTTGAGCCTTCTGTCACTCTGTTGGAAAGAGTGACAGTGCATTAATATACTGGACTTTTATTCCATAATAATTTTATTAAAATATCATTAGGGTTTTACTGTACATTACTTTTATATCCAGTTTGTTTATAGAATATGTCAATGCTATTATCTTATTTTATTAAAAGAATAAAATAAATCGATTCAAGTTCCTTATGGAGTGCGTAAGTAATTAACAGTTACTTCTTTTTCTTTTAAGTATAGAAGTTAGAATTTTAATTTATGTCACTAAAATTAATAGAACACTATAATATTATTGTTTCTATAGTTAGTATATGAACTTCAGACTTAATCCATGCAACATGTATAATAGAATGAATATATCATAATAGAAAGGATATAATATAAGACTGTTGTCTTACCTGTCAGTACTATGACTTCTATTGTTACTTTTACTTAGCTTATTTTACTTAAAAGAATTGTAAATGTTATTATAAAGCTGTTACCTTTATTCTTTGTTTATTTGTAAATCGTAAATAAACTTAGTAATTTATTACTGTAATATTATTCTTACTGTACTATATATTTTACAGAAGTATTCTCTATATACTAGATTTTCTTATTTATATTACAGATTAATATTCAGAAAAATAGAAGAAAAGAACTAAGTACTGCAATTGTTAACAGCTTAAAAGTATAGGATGGCATGTGTAGAATTTTATTTATGCCTTAACTAAATAAAATCAAATAAATAAACACATAGATTACTAATTATAAATGAAGTCATAAATTCAATAAGTCACCTGTAGCAACAATCCATCATTCTAACTAATCTTTCTTTCTGTTTAGTTTATCATATAAACAGTAGTAAAATCTGGGAAGAAAATGACTGTAAATTAATATCTTTATTTAACTTAACTCTATTCTAGTGAACTATCCTATTTATCTTTTGAAATTCAATTAAGCAATGATATTTCTGAAAGTAACTATTGTATTAAAACTATATTATCTATTCATTCCTGCTACTGTCAGTGGTTAACCTAGCTTCTTTTTCAATTCTAAGAAGGATGACAATTTCAATACAGGTTAATACTACTGATACAAAGGATATTTCTTCTGATAACCACACAAAGAAATACTCTAAAACTCCATTAACATTCTATTTTGTATTTTCATCATACCATCTTTATTTATAAATTCACCCCTATGCTGGAGTATGGTCTGGTAACTCCAGATGAGGAAAAACACAGTGGGTTTTTATTTCTTATCAAGAAGATTATATTACTGATAAATTAAGAACAACTACATCACTGAGCCATCTAAATCTTTATATCATAAGCAACAAACATAGTATTTAATCATACACAGTTATTAAAACACAGACTGTTAGAGGACAAAACCTGTTCTTGAGCTTGGACAACAACATCAATGGGAGGCCGTTCCTCCCTACCAATTCCTGGAGAGCGCTCAAACAACGACTCCTCAGGACCCCCGAGCTTGCTCTGGTCTCCTTGGCTGGAACTAGGTGTAGCAATAGTCAAATACCAGTCTTCAGACTCAGTATCAATCCTAAACTTAACAGTAAGTTCTCCTAGCTAACAAGCTGTAACAGATCAAGTTATTGCAAACTTTCTCTCAGAACACCTTCCTTACTGGTTCCCTTTTTCCCCAATGAGTTTCCTGAATAACATTCCTCCTGAATGATTCTTCTCTGGAAAAATATCTGAGCAGCCCCAACTCTATTCATTGGGTACTTTTTAAAAGATTGCCTAGGTCTTTTTGGGTTAGTTGTCATTTATTGAGCCACCTTCTATGATCCCACTTTCTTGGGGGATCATGACCCCAAATATAGGGAAGTTGCCACCTGCAACATAGGAAGTGTTTGAGGATGCTGCCACTTGTCTTTTGCCCTCCACCTAGTTCCATCCACCAGTTTGACCAATAACCTCTTATTAACAGCTCTCCCATGCTGTTGTCTCCACATTTTATTTATTAATAATAAAATATTGAGAATTACATTCCACTTCTTTTGACTCTGCTGAGTCATCAGTTCCTACTTAGCATTAAATTTAACATAATGTCTTCGGAAATATAATTAAAACAATTAACATTATTTTACAAAATTGGGGTATGTGACAGCGGCGACGATCAGGGCATCGACAAGCGGAAAGACTAACACAATGCCTTGTGAAACTGCGGTAGCGAAGAGAACAAGAAAACCGATACACGAAGACAAACGGTGGCGACGATCTGGGAATCAACGAGCTGAAGGGCTAACACCAAATGCCTTCCGAAACGGCAGTGGCGATCAGGGCATTGGCAAGCGGAACACCAAATGCCTTCCGAAACTGCGGCAGCGAAGAGAACAAGAAAATTGATACAACGAAGCTAAAAGAAAACAAACCAGGGTCGTAGTAGTGGAGTAAATTCTAGGAGCAATCTGTATCGAACGACAAAGAACCCTCTGCAGCAAACTACGCACCAAAATGGGAACAAGCTGAAATTAACCTCCAAAGGACAACCACAGACAATCTCACAATAGTCTTTAGGAAAACCGAACACGTGGATCTGGAAGGAGTCCAGACTCCATGATGGCAGTACCAAGTCGAGGGATGAACAAGGTTCTTGGAGCGAGAAAAATAAAAAAAGGAGCTCAATCTTCCTAAGCACCAGCTAACAGATTCAAAACTTCACTGCGAGAAACACACCACTAGTAGAAGCAACCAGGAAATCTACTGCAATTCTCGAATCAAAACTACCTACAAAAAGAAACAAAAACAACAACGCTCCCAAGAGGGGTCATGGACTCCAGGTCACCGGATCCTATCAACTTGAGCTAATTGAACCAGAGCTGATCAAACCAGAGCAGAGGGCTTCAACGGTCCAATTGTTTGAATCTTCTTGGAGCGAAATATTTTACAGACAAAATCATTATCAACCTCTCTTTTAAATATTAAAACAACATAAAATGATGATAAATAACCTATAATGATGATAAAATGCTTCCAACTTAAGAGTAATTACAAAGAATTAAAAAAAAAACGTTAACAAAATATAAATATTCTTAAATATATAGTATAATTTTTTCATTATTATGAATATTTTTTATGTTGATAGGTGTTTTTATTTGAGATTTGGGGTGGACTATGACCTATGCTTTTCATATGTGAACTAGGATGAGACAAGTGTACTATCGAGATTGATTTTATGGCAGTCGTTCAAAATTTGAAATAAACAATTATTAAAAAAAAAGAATATAAAAATCACTTGTAGCTGATGAATGGATAACTGGTAGTGATGCATGTATAAATGGTCACCAATCGTTCATGGCAGAAAACTAGAAGAATGTGAGATTAAAACTATATATATATATATATATATATATATATATATATATAGAATAGCTGATAGTTGATGAATGGGTAACGAGAAGAATGCTAGTGATAATATGTAATTAGACATGGATAACTCAAAGCTGAACTCGTTTAACTAGAAGAATATGACTTAATATTTTTTTTTTCAAATTGTCTTCCATTCCATCCCCATCTCTCAACCATTTAATCCTTATCGACGTGATCCAACCACAAACTATGTAGGTGTACTAGTATATATTATGGACTTGAACATAGATATTCTTACATTATTATGAATATTTCTTCATATATTGTAAACTTAAACATAGATATTCTTAATTATGAGAATTGTCAATATCCAAAATAAAGATACTTTTAGTTTATTTATATATATTGTAAAATTGAATATAATCATATTTAAAATCCAAACTAAAGATATTTTTAATTTATTTATATATATTTTAAAATTAAATATAGATATATTTAATTATGAGAATTTTCAACATCTAAATTAAAAAGATATTTTTAACTTATTTATTTTTATTTTGTAACTTTTTTCTTCAATAAGCTTGTAGGTACTATTAAAGATCATAAAAAGTTATAGAGTTATAATAGCAAGTTTGTACCTAGTAAAGATAATAAAAAGTTATAGAGTTATAATAGCAGGTTTTGTGGTTGGAACGAAGGAAACCTAGACCGAATATTAAACAAAATATTGGTATTTCTAGTTTTATCACCAGAATGAAGTCTATGACAACATAAACTATAAACTTACATAAGTTTACCATAAAATGAATACATTTATGATATTCAAAGTAATAAAACTTAATAAAGATAACTTTAGTATACAACATGAATATCATGACTATAATTGGACTTACTTCTCACCGGTGAGGGATTGATGTTGCAAAATCCAACCCTATGGTGGCCTTGTAGAGAACATCCTGCTTCATTTCCAATCTTTAATTTTGGGATAGAATATTCTTGTTTTTTTTAATGAATTCTTCCATCATTAGCACCAATTCATTTCACTCCTCGTTAGTATCCAATAGAACCTTGCCTAACAACAATTTAATATTCTAGTAGAGTGCCACAATCTTGAAATGCTTAGTGTATAGGGCTTTAGTGTTCCCTGGGCTAGGAACAAAAGGGCCATGTTTCCCTAGATGTCTACATCCTAGGTACAATCTTGTTAAACTTTCAGGCACTCCTCATTGTCGTTGAGCTCCCTTTGAATACGATTTGGAGAAGTATGAAATAGGAGGTCTTAATATCTTCAATTTCCTTATGAAATTTCGGTTCAAACACTGGATTATTTCCTTTGGGTGGGTCTCTCCTTGAGGAGTTATTCCCATGTTTTGAACATGGGAACCAAACTAGATGGGTGGGTGGGGGGGAGGATGGTAGGAGGATGGTCGGATGGTGGGATAAGATGACAACAAAGTAGGTCCCTTAATAGTATTGAGGCCAAAGCTAAATCCCTTGACACACCCAAGGCCAAAAATTTGAACCCCTTAATATTATATAGGATGAAGTTGAATCCCTTAACAGTGCCAGGGCCGCAACTGAATCCCTTAACAGAGTCAAATCCAAACCCCTTAACAATATCGAGGTTGAAGCTAAACTTATCATAGAACAACGATTTGGATCTTCAGGGGAGTTTAAACTAAAGACCAAACAAACAATTATTCAACTTACTATACTAATAACCATGACTTGAGATGACTGCAACCATGGCGAAGGATGAAATATAAAAACTAGGGAGCATGATCTGACTTGTTTATAACTTGAAGTCATTGCCACAGAGCTGAAACAATTGCTTGATGTTTACGCATTAGCCTTGAGTTGATGTGCCTATTGACACCATGATTTCTTCGACATTTAATTTTAATGTTGCGAATCCCAACTTGGATTTTATCTACAAACCAACCAGGGACTAACCCAAACCCGCGATCTGAGCTCATTTCACTATATGGGGGGAGGGTCCTCACTTGTATTGGCATAATCATAGTGCATGCGGGTGGTTAATGCTCAACCTAAGGGTCAACTTTTATCATTGCTAAATGTCCCCTCGACATGGTCTTTCATAACCTCCACTTGTACCTTGCAAATAAACTCCCAATCTGGGATATTTTGTAACTCATCTTAAGATTTGAATGTACTTTTATTTATTTATTTTGTAACCCTTCTTTTGTTTGATTTTATAACCCTTCTTATGATGAATCTTAAATAGTTTATTTTGCCAATTACTAAATCGAAGAATTTGAATAGAACTAACATATGCATAGAACTAAAATATATAAATTTCACCATAAAACTAAAAATATAAATTTTAGCATTGATCAATTATTAAAATCAATCATTTTTTTTCTCATGGAAATATGCCAACACTTGCTATTCGAAGAATCAAGGTATGGCCATATTACATAATGCACTCAATTGTTAGATAAAGGCTTAGAGGATGGGAAGGGTAACAATCATTCCTTCCAACCACCCAAATGACATAAAATGGACTAATTATTTTTATTGATTAAATATTAAAAAACTAAAAATATAAAATTTAACATTTATGAATTATTAAATCAATAAAAAATTGGTCTAAAATTAAAGAGGGCAATGAAAGCAAAGTTACGAAGGTTGTCCATAATAAAGGATGTTGATATCTTGTTTGGTCTTTAGGAATATTTATATATATGTTGTTGAAGTAACTAGTCGACAATTGTAACTCTCCATTCATGAGACAATTTGTCGGTGACATGGGTAACACTAACACCCCCATTCACGGGATATTTGCGAGTGGCATCTAGTGGTGTAAAACCCACTTTGCCTCTTGACGTCCACATATGTCCTCTTTCATTAATGACCAAACTCACATAATAACATTAATGACCAAACTCACATAATAACATTAGTGATGGATTTCAAATTTACAAACCATAAACAATATATGTCATACAGACGTAATTGCTGGGGTGCAAATATATATATTTTAAATAAAAGCTTTTAACTAGCAGTAATAGAATGACTAGGGACGGGAAACCTACTTTTGCATTTGAAGACCCACCTTTATATCCATTTCACTCAATCATTAGTGTGATTTTGATTTTGATGACATCTTAGAAGTTTGTAGGGAAGGTTGAAATTTGATGTCTTACTTTGCAGGTTGATCATTTTTATATTACATTTCGATTTTAGCATTGCTTTTTATTTGACATTTAAATCTTAATTTTACTTGTCATAATAATACTTGATTTTTTTTAAATAACCTTTATAATAACTATATCAAACATTGAATTATCATATATTGCGTCATATAATACAAAAATAAAAGGTTTACAAAAATACAATAAACAAAAAAACATAATAAACATAGTGATTAAACCAAGCACACGCATAATGACAAAGAAGGTTTTAAATAGGTTTCTTTACAAACATTACATTGGGATGGATCCTCTCTAGAGGAGAACTTGAGTTGTTGGCATCAGAGAATTTACCTGTCAAAGATCTTCGCTTCTTTATACCATGGGAAATTTGGAAGGCCAGGAATAGGGCCACTTTTAGTTCGTAGAGGCAAAATTCTGAGATCATTTATTTAAAAATCATTTCCTCTGTGTCTAAATGGAACAATAATTCGGCAACTAGACCTTCAAAGGTAAAGCTTTACCCCAATTTGTTTTTTAATGACCTTGTAGTTTTCTTTGATGGTGCTGCTTCAAATGGCACCCACAAAGCTGGGTTATTCTCAAAGCTAGGAAAAGGAATCAAATTTAAAGGATGGTTGAAAGCGGGACATGGTTCAAACAGTCGAGCAGAGTTGGTGGCACTGTGGGGATTGCTTTATTTTGCAAAGAATTAAGGCCTGTCTACTCTTCAAGTACTAACATCCTTAGGATCCTTCGCATGAGGTATGTCAGAATCCTCAATCTTATCACTCAAGATTGAATTCCCATTAATAGTCATGATTAGATAGTATGAGTGAGGAAGTTTAGGTTCTCAACAGTACAAAATTAGCAAGTGAGAGAAAATCTTGGAATTATGAGCTATTATAGGAAAAGGTGATGTACAGACGATTTATCCTTTCTCCGTGTCTTATTTTCCTGATTATTCTCTAGCTAGCATTCTCTTCACCCATATGTCTTTGCATGCAATGAATGACATGACTTTTCTGACTTGTGTTTTCACTCCCTTGAGTGAATGTATTAGGAGCCTGTCTTGAAATGGGTCCACACTTCACCATTAGATCATGGACATCCTCCACCTTCCCTCTATTTCTACATGGAATGCTATGCTGAGGGTTGTGGTTATGATCCAACCAGACCTTCAAGCTGGATGGGCCCCTTGGATAATTCCTCTCCTTTCCTATGATGGCACGCCATTCTTTACCCCGCGGGAGATGTTGGATGTATGACTTGGCTAAACTTATTTCACCCTCTTTGATATCGATGCCCGAGTTCACCAACATGTCTTCCAACTAGTTTCCTTAACGTCTTACAAGGGAGGGAATTTCCATATGGAGATAAGGAATTAGCTGGCCCAATTCCTCTAGGCCATAAGTAAGACACAAGCTTCTGGAGACTTTAGCAACTTTCGAACCCTGCAAGATTTTACTGATAGTTGTGATTAGAATCTTTTACTCACCTTCCTTAAATCAACTTGTTAAGATCGTGAGCTAGAGAAGTTTGAATGCTAGAGATAAGAGCTTGTAATTTTGTAAGAGGTAGTGTATCTTCCAGATTTTTTTCGACAAAAATAGAGGCAGTACTATTACTTCGATGACGCATAATTAGATTGTATATGTAGTATCGGAAGCGAGGATGTTGATCAAATTTGTTGTCGTGATAGCCAATAAGGTGGAGTGCATATTCGTGCATATCAACTTGATGAATGCATGGTTGTAATAACATTGTTGTACCTATGGGAAACAAAGTTGGAAAAGCCATGGAAAGAAGGCCTTCTGTGTTGTACTCATTGATAGGGGACATTTCTATAGGGGGCCAATCTATGGAAGGTGCTAGTGGGATATTTGGTATGTGTAACAACTATCTAATTTCTTCAACTTCAGTTCTAGCATTGCTCTGTGTTGAAATAAATGACGAGGATTGCAATTCATAGGATTCAAATGAATTTGGTGGTTGATCTGTATAGGATAAGCTTTGCGGATGAGATGAAGTAGCATTGCTATTAAGATGCGGAATCAAAGGTGAAATGTCTGCTGAAACAAGTGGCAAAGAAGATAATGCAACTGGGTTGATTTGTACATCCTTGTAGTATGGGTCATTTGCCATTTTGAATTGAAGGGCAGTAAGAACATTTGTTCGACTAACAAACAGTTCATATGGTTTGTTTGTAGAATTGCATTTCCGAACAACGAGTATGTCAAGTTTTGATACTAAATGCGGTAGGTATGTCACAAACTTGGAAATATCTTGGGGGAAGCGAATAGTATGACCATAGTATTTATATTGACCACCATGAGCATGAGTGACTTGCAATATGGGATTATCACGACTAATGAGCATCTCTTCAACCTGTGTAAGTATTGCAAGGACAGGTGGTTGCTTCCCCACATCCATATTGTTATCCAATGAAAAGCGATGCCCTTTTTGTTTTAGAATACAACGTGAACAAGTGTATGCCTCATGGAACTTTTTGGTTACAATACCAGGGTAACATTCTTTGCAAATCGAGCACACATGCATATCAGCTAGTTGGTCCATTTTTTTACGAAATCGTTGATGTGCATCATTGAGCTGGTTGTTCAATGGATTTGGTACAGGAGATGGAAGTGAAGCTGAGTCGACAGGTTCTACAAGAGAATTTGAAGAAGACATATTGACACGCATACGAGCAGCCCTGTAAAGATTACGTTGTTTCTTGTTGTTTTTATCTCTGTCTTATGCATATAAAACTCTTCTTCCTAAACAATATATTAGCTATGAATAATCTACAACGCAAACATCTTCCCATTATTTAGGTCATACGGACGTAATTGCTGGGGTGCAAATATATATATTTTTAAATAAAAGCTTTTAATTAGCAATAATAAAATGACTAGTGATGGGAGACCTACTTTTGCATTTGAAGACCCACCTTTATATCCATCTCACTCAATCAAGTCAAAACCATTGTTACACTCAATCAAGTCAAAACCATTGTTACATGAGTGTGATTTTGATGACATTTTAGAATTTTGTAGGGAAGGTTGAAATTTGACGTATTACTTTGTAGGTTGTAGGTTGATAATTTTTATACTACGTTTTAATTTTTAATTTTAGCATTGCTTTTTATTTGACATTTAAATCTTAATTTTACTTAATACTTGATTTTTTTAAAATAATCTTTATAATAACTCATGAAACATTGAATTATCATATATTGCGTCATATAATACAAAAATAAAAGCTTTAGAAAAATACAATAAACAAAAAAACATAATAACATAATGATTAAACCAAGCACACACATAATGACAAAGAAGGTTTTAAATAGTTTTCTTTACAAACAATACAATGGGATGGATCCTCTCTAGAGGAGAACTTGAGCTGCTGGCATCGGAGAAATTTTCTTGTCAAAGATCTCCCCTTCTTTGCACTATGGGAAATTTGGAAGGCCAGGAATAGGGCCACTTTTAGTTTGGAGAGGCAAAATTCTGAGATCATTTCTTTAAAAATCATTTCCTCTGTGTCTGAATGGAACAGTAATTCGACAACCAGACCTCCAAAGGTAAATCTTTACCCCAATCTGATTTTTGATCACCTTGTAGGTTTCTTCGATGGTACTGCTTCAAATGGCACCTGTGGAGCCAGGTTATTCTTAAATCTAGGAAGAGGAATCGAACTTAAAGGATGGTTGAAAGAGGGACATGGTTCAAACACTTGAGTAGAGTTGGTGGCACTGTGGGGATTGCTTTATTTGGCAAAGAACTAGGGCCTGTCTACTCTTCAAGTACTGGGGGATTCACAAATGGTTGTGCAGTGGGTGTTAGGGAAAGCAAAAATGGAGTCCCTGGTGTTGCTGCACTGGATGGAAGACATCAAAAGACAAATGGAAAACTTCTCTTTTCTCTCTATACAACATATTTCTAGAGTTTATAATGGTGTAGCTGATGCTCTCTTGAAGAAGAAGCTCGGACCTCTGGATGGCATTATTTGCTACAATGTCTTCCACAACGGGAAACTCAATAGGTCTGGAAGCATTAATTTTTTTAGAATTGACATAGAGTAGATTGGTAGCTGTTTTCAAAAGGGTGGTGACGATTGATCCTTTGTTTGATATAATGGTTTTTTGGCCTCTTTCGGATGTTATCAATCCCGTTTTTGAACATCCTCTTTTGATGGTGGGTTGGATTGGATACTTGGATACTCGAATCTCTGTTTCGTTGGGTTTGGACTGCAATGATAGTCTCTATGGACTGATACATTGGTATCTGCTAAATTTTGATTGTTGTAGAGATTGTTTTGTTGTAGTTGTGGTTTTTGTAAGTTTTTGATACGACTTTTTAATAAAAAAAGCTTGTTTTTTTGCGTTGAAAAAAAAAATACAATGGGCCATTACCATGGGCACAAAAAACCATGACGAAGTTAAGTTTAACAAAAGGAGAGAGTAGGAGACCATGGCAAATCAAATTTCCATATTAGAAATAGAAATATAATATATAATATAATACACACACATACACATTTGATTACTGATAACTAATTAGTAATAGTAATATATATAATTACTAATTAATAATAGTAATATATATACTATTATTAATTAGTTATTAGTAATTAAATGTGTGTCTATTAATGACGTGTAAAAATAAAAAAATGCACTTCAAAATGACATGTGAAATTACAATTCACACTTCAATAATAGTTTAATTTTATGAAATGAGAGTATTTTCACGTGTAAAATGTCAAATGACGGCTATTTACTCGTCAAATTTCAAGAATTAACACTCCTTGTAGGTACTATTAGTATTAGAATCGTATGATTTAGTTCCTATATATTTCATTATTTTTACTTTTCATTTACAAAAATTTCCAAAATTTCATATTGAAAAGAAATATTTTTATTTATGGTCAATATTTACTTTGATATGATATTGTTAGATTATTCTTTTTTAACTAAATGAAAAAAAATTATTTCATGCTATTGTTGAGAGTCAAAGAAATAAGTGTTTAGATACAAAATAAATCATTTACTATTGCATTTCAAACCACCCCACATACAAGTATCCAAAGACAAAATTGATAGACAGTCCATCAACATTCCTAATAGAAAAAACCCCTAGACAACATACCAACACCGAGTAACATCCAGAACAAAACTGGGAAAAAACCACTACACACAGCAAAACTATACATAGCGGTCAACACCATACCTACAACTCATTATAGAAAGAAATGAATAGATTCCTTATGAATAAGGGAATCATCGAAAAATTATTCAAAGGACAACAATCCCTCAGAAGAATCCACTGCAGCCTTATATAGGGAATCATCTTCAATATTGAAACACTGTATATATGAGCAAAATAATTACTAGAAAAAGTTGAGAGTAACTGCTTAACTCTTTGGCACCAGAAATCAAAAGAAAGAATATGCAAACTATAATTTCCTTTGGCCCATTGTATTATAACTTGAGAGTTCCCAAATACTTGCATGGAATCATTCCCAACCATCATAACAAACTCAAGCAAAGCCCAACATGCCAATAGTTCAACTTTCGTGTCCAAACCCATTCCACTCCCCATCTAAATCTTGAAATAATGAGCTTCATTAATTTTCATAGTCATACCACAACCACGTGAGTCTGCATGAGAAGCTCCATCAAAGAAACCAATGGCAGAATTGAAGACAATAGAAGGAACTTAAAGTTGTCTATTTCTCTTAGGAGCACAATCAAAAGAAGAATCAAAATAAAAATCCTTAGAAAGACTCAAAACTTTTATGCTGCAGGATAGAAAATCTGGATCAAAATTTTCAAGTAAGGCCCAATTTCTTGCTTTCCATACAAACAACAGACAAAAATGGTGAAAGTTTTATATAAGGGAAACCTCTTTCTCCAACTAGTAAAGTTTTCTTCAAGGTCCAAAGGTTCCTAATTATTTAAAATTATCAGACAATCACACACTTCATGCCAAACAAGTTTTTAAAAATGACAAGAAACAAACATGTGTGATACACATTTCTCCTCGTTTTTGCACAAAATGCACTGCCTAGGACCATTCGAACCTCTTTTTCTAAGATTGTCCTAAGTAAGTAAACAATTCTCAATACATAGACAGGAGAAACATTTCAACATTAGATTCTTCTTACTATTCTTATATATATATATATATATATATAAAATTTCAGATGGAAATTCCATAAGATAAACAAAATCATGATCTTTGATGATCATAAATGCTCCATAAACTTACTATTTTGCATCATCATCAACCATGGACCTCGATACATACAGAGTTCTAACAACTTTACTTCATTAACTTTGGTTCATTTGCAATGATCTTACCTTTTTGTATAATCTTGTTTTTTTTTGTGAGCAAGATAGTGCCCTCTGTTCTATTAATAATACTGTAACATATACATAAAGGAAAAAACAAAGAGATGGATTTCAGGCGCCCCTCCCAGGGGAAAACAGAGCAACCTAAGAACTTAAAATTTAAGTTTGTAGATGATTTAAAGTCTTAAAATATCTGTTTAAACAAAGCATTATCAAAATAGTCTTGCTAAAGAAACGGACATAGACAAAACTAGAATCTAATAGATTGAAACATAAGAGTATTCAAACAGTGTCTGCACATTGAATTGGTATGAGACAACCAAAACAGATCTAAGACAAAGAAACTAAGAAGGCTACCCGAAGTTCCTTTAGCTGCATCCATCATTTTTGTTTGGAGTTGTAAAGTCATCATAGCCATTATCTATGATAATGATCTATTGGGGTTACTCGGTTCACATCCTCCTCTGCAACTTTGGTGACTTCAAATATGTAATCCATAGTCTTGGCCAAAGCATTTTGCTTTACATCAATTACTTTCAAATAAAACAACACCTTCTCTAGCAATTTTAGGAGAGAGTTGATTTAATCCAATTGACTGTGCAGGTCCCCTAAATTTCCTCCCCTCTCCTCAATAGATTTTTCTAGAAGAGATTGGGAAGATTGTGGGATCCATTGATATCTGTCTAACCACAGTTTCTAATCTTTCTAGATTTCATTGGTCTTCCAATAGGGTGAAATGACCTTGATGTTTCCAAAATAGGGTTGATTTATGAGTGTCATAGAGGCTTGATAAGTGGTTAAGGCGGGGATTTGCTGATAAGCACCTTCCTGAAAGAGTGCATTGTTTCCATCCCTTATTTCCCAAAAATTGTGTTTCTTGATCAACTCTTTTTGTGCCCAAGATAAGTTCCAAATAATTGAGCCACTTTTGGCTTCATCTATCCTTATCATGTACTCCTTAAGGTTTGAGAGTTTATATTTATCCCTCCAAATTGTAGCCCAAGGGTGAGAAGGATCGTGACCAACTTCCACTAGGTTTTAGCTAATAGAATGTTGTTGAAAAGTTCTCGGTCTCTAAGACAAAGACCGCCTTTGAGCTTAGGGAAACATACTTTTCCCAAACAACCAGATGCCTTCTTTTTAATGAGGATTTTCCACTCCATAAAACGTTACGCTGCATGTTTTTTATTTTCTTAAGGATATGCTTAGAAGCTCCCATCATCGAAAACTAGTAAAGAGGAATTGCTTGTAGGATTGATTTAACACAAACTTGGCAACCAAATTGAGTAGCCTAAAGTTCCAATTTGAGAGATTTAGAATGAGAGAAGTTATCATACCCTCTCGGTAAACATTTATAAGGGAATTTTATATCAAGGAAGGGAGACTATTTGAAAATGGAGGCTTATGAGAATTTACTATACAAATTTCACTTGTTTCTTTAGTTGCCTCATATGCTATAATTTCAATATAAATCCTTTCGCAAATCAACATTGGTTCTCAAAGCATACCTTTTTCCATTATGAGGTAAGTTCTATTATTGAATGTGAGCTCCACTCCATTAAGAAGGATAAAATTCATTACATTGATGACCTTAAGTTCATTTTCAACCTCGACAAAAGAAAATATTCCTTGTACACCTTTCTACTCATAAAAGTTGTTCATAAAGATGTTAATGTTATAATTGAATCAATCATTTTTCTATTAAACCTTAGTGTTATTTAAGAGAACATAAAACCATATGCTTTACTCGCAAAAATAATGGACTTCCCCATTTAGAGATGTTCTTTGAAGGTAGGATATGTGGTGGTTCAAAGATATGGATTTTCTTTTTTTTTATTTAGGAAGAAAAAAGCCTGTCCTTGATATTCATTAAGCTGAATCAAAGGGCATTTGATGTGCCTTCCCTTTTTAATTCATAGGGATACATACAAGTTATGTCATAGAGGAGCTTTTATCTGCCTATACCATGAATGAGTCCCTTTTCATAAGTGCTTACTAGGGGCATGGAAAAACAGTGCAACCAACCAAACAATCAAACCATGATCAGGAAGGGGAGGATGACCAACTCAGTAATCCATATCATACTGAGAAAACAACAGTAACAGACCTGCTATCAAAAGGTGCCCGCTCCATAATCATCAAAGAGGTGCACACATAAATGAAAGGAGATCAAGCTCCTGCACCAAGCTCAAAAGAGCTGAAATGATTCATGAGAGGCGAGAAGGCCTTCAATAAATTCAGAGTATTTTCCACATCCTGGAGCCAAAGTAAGGGCATATTTTGATAGCCTGTCTGCGAGCTGGTTGTGTTCATAGAAGATATGGCTAAATGAAAGGTGATGGAAACAAGAGATGAGTCTTCTTGTGTCCCTACAGCAATGACTGAGAGCAGGTGGATTCAGGGCAGCAATACCCTTTGCCCAGTTGATGATGACATTAGAGTCACAAAAAATATTCAGTTTTGGAATCCCCATCAACAGAGAAATATGCAAAAGAGCCCACAACGCAATCCGTTCGGCTTTGGTATTAGTGCATGTACCCGCCCCCAAAGCAAACTCAAATGAATGGGACTCATTCAGGTCAAGACAGAACCCAACCCTACTAGAGCTATTGGTAGCTGCCCTATCAAAGAAGCCATAGGAGAAGACAAGAACAGGACCAGATCCAACAAGAACAGGACTAGATTCCCTTTTTAAACTATTAATAACTCATAATTTGTCAATAAACACTAACATACATAAGAATGAACTAAATGTCAACTTAACTTGGATTTTGGGTTAATGGATTAGTTGTAATTAACCAAAAATTCATTTCTTAAAATATTTTGTAATTGACCCAAAATTGAGGATAATGCTTTATTTGGAATTTTGGGTCAATGGATTAGTTATAATTAACCAAAAGTTAATTCGTTAAATTATCAACCCAACTCAAAATTGAGAATAATGCTTTACTTGGAGTTTTTAAAATATTAGCCCAACCCAAAATCGAGAATAATGCCTTATTTGGAATTTCGGGTCAATTAATTATAATTAACCAAAAGTTAATTCCTTAAAATATCAGCCCAACCCAAAATTGAGAATAATGCTTGACTTGGAATTTCTAAATTAAGAAAGGTGTTATTTTTATTGCAACCTTAGCCATACACTAATCTTAACCAAATTCAACATTGAATCACTCTTAAAATCTAATTTCAACGTATATGGACTAGCTTCTGCCCAAAGTTGATTTCTATAATTGGAGCAATACCTTAGAGGTTTGGTTAAAGATTCCAATGGATCTTTGTTCATTACTTAATTTTAACATGTTCCTCTTAAGGTGAGTTTACCAAGTAATTTGTATAAACAAAAGATTTATAATCTTGGAAAGTTTACATGTTTCCCTACCTTTCATTATAATTTGTAAAGTTTTTTTTACATATTGTATAGTAACATATTTAAATGGATAAAGTTTAACATATTCAAAGCAAGGGGAGGGAAACTTACTGGAAAAACAAGGGCATTCGTTGTATAATGGAGACTTACACAAATATTATGATATGCGTAAAAGGTATTATTTGTTTTAATAACTTTTTGTTTTGTTTATCATCGTTGTTTTACATTTAGATTTTGAATACTTTTATAATTATTATTTGATAAAATGAAAACCATTACTTATTATAGTATTAGTTTGGATAGATATTTTGAGATATTTGTTTTGCTTTTCCAAGTAGTGGTTTTAGTATATTTATTTTTTGATAGCATGTTTAACTTGCTATTAAGCTTGTTTAGATAAAACCTTGCTCTTTTGATAGCATGCTTAACTTGCTATTGAGTGTGTCTTGATAAAACCTCGCTCTTAAGGTTGCTTTGTGTCAACAAGTCCTATCTTTAATTGCTTCGTATTTTAAGGGCCTCAATTTCACCTTCTTAAGCTCTCTTGTAGTGCAATTGCTTATATGTAAAAAAGGAACAAACACCCACATGATAACTCTTTCTACCATGCATGCAAAACATGGTAAGGAGTCACAATGTAAACCTCATGCTATGCTTTAGGTTTTATTTTGTTCATCGTCATTGCTTTGCATATCATTAGAATTTAGATACCTTTGTCATGATAATATCTATTAAAATGGAAATAGTTCTAAACGACAACAATACCCAAACTCTAACATATCATTACTTGTAACTTTATCCTTAAAGTGCCATAATTGGTCATAATATTTGTTTTCAACAGAATGGCTAGTTCCATAAATATACTTTGAGATATTTGCTTTGTTTTTCCTAGTAATGCTTTTAGTATATTTCATCCATTTGTTTTTGAGTTCTTTTTAATTATAAGTATGGTTTTATGCTAGACAAAGACATTGTTTCTCTTATGCTAAAAAGAAACATGTGCTAATTTGGAAGGTCACCACATATATGCAGGTTCTACAAGATACTTCCTTAATAAAACAAGCACCACTTACCTTTTTACTGACTAAAATGACAACTATGCCTTAACATTGAAGATTTAAACAAATAGACAACAATGTACAAAAACACCTAAAACAAAATCATGAAAACCTAGAATTTTCTCGTGTTGAGACTTTGCATTTCTAACATGCCATCTTCAGTTGCTTAGCCTATCTCTAGTATACTTTGTTCCAATATACATTTCCATTATTGCTTTGTCTTCTTTTGTTGGAAAAATCATTTACAAAAATTGAATTTTTTTCGAAGACACAAACCTAAGGTTAGAGAGAGTTTGCAATAAGAAAACCTACACACTTAACAATCCTCTAATTACAAGAATGATTATTTGTAATTTCAACTAAAATGTTTTTAACACTAATTTCATTTTATGGAGCTTCCTATCCTTGCAAGTATGAGCTTGTAGTTCATCTTTAAGGTTCTATTTTCTTTGGATTTTACAATGCATAACTTCTTGTAATGTAAATTTGGATGGTACATAGAGAAACAACCTTAATAATATAAACACCTGGCATATGTATTCGAGGATGAGTGTAGTACTGGGGACATATATCCATGGCATAGAGATGAATTGTTGCTTTGTATTGTTTACTATGTATCACATGTAAAAAAAAATGAATTAGTCATTGGTCACATGAGTGTTATTTAGAACAAACCCCTACTTTTTACTTTAAAAAGAGGTGGACCCTCCCTTATGTAGAGATGTTATTACTGTAAACTAGGATAGGATATGCGATAATGAAAAGATAAGAATCTTCTTTTAAGCAATTAATAACACATAATTAGAAACTAGGATATTTGTTGATGCAAAGATAAGATAAGGATCAGCTTTGAAGCATTAATAATTTGTTAATTACTTACACAGCAATGAACTAAATGCCAACTTTACTTGGATGTAAAGTCAATAACTAAATTATATAATAATTAAAGAAAATTTATCCCCCTTGAAAACTTAACCCAAAATCGAAATTGATATTTTATTTAGAATTTCAAATAAATTAACTATGCCATCATGAACTGGATTATTGGATTATATAGCCATTATCCAGATGTTTCGATAAGGAGGAAGGAAGTTGTTTTACATCATCCTCCATCACTTCCGAGTGGCATCGTGGGTACATTTGATGGAGCTGAGCAAGGAGGTTTCTGTGGAGGAGGGGGGACTTTGACTGTGGCAAGCAATCATGTTTTCCATTTTTGGCTAGGTATGGGATCTGGTACCAATACTAAGGCTGAACTGGTGGCACTATGGGCATTACTCAGATTGGCGAGAGAACGGAATATTGTTAACATAAGCATTCTGGGTGATTCGATGGCTATTATTGGCTGGGCCAATAAGATTCATCCCATTCGAAACAACAAACTTTTTGGATGGCTTGACAGGACTGCAGAGATCATTGATACTTATCAGTACATATATTTTCAGTATCTACATAGAGAATTTAACACTACTGCTGATAGACTATCCAAAAGGGGCTTAAGGATAAATGAAGGTTACATTTTTATTGAAGAATTTTTGGAGGGCAGTAGGGTTTCTTGTCGAAGCACCAGATACTATTAGCATGGACATTGGATAGTTTATATGGTATTAGTTTTTGAGATGTAGATTGTGGTTAGAATAACTGAACTATTTATATTTTGTATTTCATATAACGGTTCTGATATGTACCTTGTGGTAATGTTTATTATAAACTGTATAAGTAGCTACTTTGGTTAGTGAGGAAGATAGTTTTGATTGTGGACGAAAAGATATTGGAAGTATACTGAAACCATTGTATGGATAAGTCACCTTTGATTTCTAATAGAAATAGCAGGGGACTGTTTTTCCCTTTACGTGAAAAAAAAATTAACTAAGGTCCTATTATATTACTTCCTTGGCCCTTACACTTGCTTAAGCAAATTCAACATTGAATCACTTACCAATCTAATTTCAATGTACATGGACAAGACTTTCTACCCAAGTTGATTTCTATAATTGTGACAAGACTTAAAGGTTACTTAAAGTATCCCAATGGATATTTGTTCATTACTTTATTTTAACGTGTTCATATGCAAGTGAGTTTACCAAGTAATTTTTATAAACGAGAACTTTATATGGGAAAGTTGACATGTTCATTGTATATTTTCACAATCATTCAGGGTATTTGTTTGTTTTAAACTATGTTTTAAGGTTTTCATTTGTTTATTAAATTCTATTCTAATATTGTAGAGTAAAATTATAAGTTTATTAAGTTTATTACTTAGTTAATATTATAATACGATTGTAAGATTTAATATTTTAAAATATAAAAGCAATATATAATTTACTATATACGGGTTAATGAGTATTTTATTATCTTAAAAATATGTAAATATTATCAGGGTTTATAATTATGTAATTATGTATCTAGTGGGTTTAATAGGGTATTGGGGAGTTTGAATATATACTTTATGTCTAAGTTTGATTGTGTGTGAAGTCAGGTTGATGTTTGAATATGTAAGATTTGTGTGAAGGTGGTGTGACTCCAATTGTGTTTGGAATTGGAGTAGTGTTTGGATAGGGATTATTTGTGATTGAATGTGATGTGAAGTTGATTGGAATGAATGTGAATGAATTTGACTTGTGTTTAGGGGTTGTTCCCCATTTTTCTTAAAAATGTAGTGGAAAAAGTGGATACCTATGATATCTAGTGAAAATAAAGGTTTTTTCAAATTGTAAAGGTGTATTGGGAGGGGGGGCTCAAATAAAAGATTTTAGGAGGAAATACTTAATATGTAGTGAAGTTAGGGGCATTATTTTATATCATATGAACACATGTGCTATCAGTTCATAGCTACCAGTTATCCATTCATCGCTGCTAGTTATCCATTCTTCGACTATCCATTCAGGCACAACTGTCCTTTGTTGTTACACAAGTCTACTTGAGTGTCAGATGGCACAGCCATGGTTGATGTTCAACAGGATGCTCACTGACCCTTTGTTCCAAGTCTGGAATGTCACGTCCCCAACCCTCATGCCGACAATGGAAGAGGATGGGACTAGGTTGCTGCTGATGTTCTCTTTCTATTTTCTCTGATAAATCCCCCTTCACGTCATCCACCTTACCTCTTGACTCGATCAGACACAAAAATGTGACCATCTAGAGATTTGAGAAAGCTAATCCTGCTAAGCCAGCGGGGAACCCTAGGGACCATCACAACACTCCCATTTCTTCTAGAATAAAAGAGGTGGATAGATCCTTCCATTCTCCCATCCAACTTTCCTCTCTTAGGGTACTTAGAGCAGAGTCATCCCTGGGTATGGATTCTTAATGAAACTTCTCTCTCTTAATATCTGTGGTTTCAGAGGACTTACCAAGATCAAATCCCTCGACTCTTTACTCTTTGATATCAAGCCTGATATGATTTGGGGCCAGAATGCCCTTATTGATCCACCTAGAACTTATTTTGCTCAGTTGTTGGACCATACCAATATGGTAGACTTAGCTCCGGCCTGCATCAGCCCAACTTGGAGAAATGGTAGATCTGGGGCTGGGGGCATTAGTAAGAGACTTGATAGATATCTTGTATTAGATTCTTTGGTGCCTCTCTTCTATCGATATCGGTCCTGGGTACACCATTCGGTGATATCATATCACTTTCCAGTGGAATGGGACAAATATAATTATTAATTAATTAATTAATAATTATTATTATAAAAAGAAAATTATAATAATTATTATTGAAAAAAAAGGTTATTTAAATGAAGAAGACCAATTATTGTTGAAGAAATAGTCAAAGGAAAACATAATCGAAAAAAATTGAAGACCATCATCATCTAGTGTGGAAGAAATCAGAGTTACAAGACTTGAATACGAAATCAAAAGTATTGATTAAATTACATAAGATGCAAAAAGAGCACAAGGAACAAACAATTTCTGACCAGAAAAATCATATAGAAAAATTGTCTGCCCAAATTGAGAAATTAAAAGACGAAAGTGAGTTAAATCAGAGACAAAAAAAATCAAGATATAAAGAAAGAAATAAGTGATTACGAAGCAGAAATAACACGCTTGAACAAAATCGTTAACAACAAAGTTGAAGAACTGAAGCACATACGACAGAAATTAGAAGATCAAGAATCAATGGTCGACCAGTATCGACAATAGATAAAAGTTCTTCAACAACAAAATAGCGACTCTAAAAAGGAACATGAGTTGGAGATCGCAAAGAGTAATAAAACAGTATCCAACATTTCTGAAGAAATTTTTAGATTAAGAAATCATAACAAAACACTAATTACAAAAATAAAAAAAATTGAAAAACAATAGCAGGAGGGAACACTCCAATGAAGACCTCAAAGGAAAAATACTGGAAAAGCAAGAAGAAAACCAGTTTCTAAATAATCGTAATCAGGAACTATAGAATCAAATCAAGGAGTTGGAAATTGAAAAAAAGTCGCAAGATGAAAGAATCGAAAAGATTCAGAATCACAAAAATCGACTGGAGAACTAAGAAGCACAAATCCAAGAAAATGCATCCAAAAATCAAATTGAGGAAGTGAAGACAGTCTTCGTCGTAGTCCAAAATAAAGAAGAAGAAACAACACCTACACCTTACAAACATCCTAATTATGATCGTCATTTTGACCAACGACAGGGTCAAAATGAATATTCACAGAAGACTTTTGTGGACATGCGAAAATATCGACATACTAAGCAACAATTGAGACGAATCGTCCCACAAAAATATCTCAGAGCTCCGATAAAAATAGATCTGGGATGGACCACAGCAGATACGATGCGACAATTCTCCTAGGGGATCCATAATTCGTATAAGCTCATTTCCTCAAATGTCACAAATACAAAAAGGGAAAGAACCCCGAGACGACAGATTAAAGTAAATCAGACATTAATGTCAATACATCTTTGAGGACAAAGATTCCCTTAAGGGGAAGGCAATTTAACGAACATAAAATAAATATAATAATTAAATAATTAATAATAAACATAATTAATTATACTTAAGATGAAAGGACATGACCTTTCATTCACAATTTCCAAGCCTTATTTAAAAGGCGGGTTATCAACCATTGTAATCATCTTTCATCCTATCATTAATATATACTTGCCTTATGGCTTATCGAATATTCCAGGTGTTCCAGTGAATATTATTGTATAAGCGAATAATTATTCGCTTCACATCTCATATAATTTATTTGGTTGGCCCATTCTTTGGTAGCTGTCACATGCCTGAACATATTTTCTTGCATCCTGAAATATAGTTGGCCAGAAATAGCCCATCCTCAATGCTTTATCCCTTGTTCTTTTCTTGACAAAATGCCCCCCACAGGGCTCATCATGGCAGGATTTCAAAGTAATGTGTATTTTAGCCTCTCTCACACATCGCCTAATTTCCAAATTAGGTCCTGTGTAATAGAGGTAGCCTTTGATCCAGCAGTACCTTGCACTTTGTTATATAATTTTCCTCTTTTGTCGTTTGGATAAGTGTTATTGAAGTCTACCTGCAACCAAGTAATTGGAAATGTGTACCATGGGGAAAAGGATGAGACTGAAAATAAATGTTCATCAGGGAAAGAATCTTCGACTGGTGTATCATCATTATTAGTCAGCCGAGATAGAAAATATGCAGCTACATTCTCCTTCACTGGTCTGTCAACAATAGTGATGTCAAATTCCTAGAGTAACAACAACCAACTAGTCACTCTAGCATTAGTAATGGATTTGTTCATCAAATATATAATGGTTGAGTGGTTAGTATGTACAAATGTAGAGTATCCAGTAATGTAATGTCTAGATTTATTGATGGAATAAATGATAAAAAGGAATTCCTTTTCTATTACCGTGTAGTTTAGTTCAGCAGGAGACAGATTCTTACTAACGTAATAGATAGCGTACGGGTTGTGACCTTCCTTCTGTCCTAGATCTGCTCCAATGGTTGTGTTTGAAGCATCAGAGGAAATATTAAAAGGAAGGGGCCAATTATCCCCCCTTAAGATGGGTGATGTAGATAGCCTCTTCTTTAGTTATGAAAATGCTGTCTGGCATGCATTTGTCCACACAAATTGAGCATCTTTCATTAGTAAAGTAAATAAGGGAGATGCCAACTTGGAAATTTTTTCTATGAATCTCCTATAATAACCAACATGACCAAGAAAACTTCTTACCTCTTTTTGCGACCTAGGAATACGAATATCTGAGTTTACCTGAATGTCCCAGAATCACACCTTCACTCATAATCATATGGCATTTTTCGGTGCTTAGAGATAGGTGTGTCTATTCACATCATTTCAGAACTTTTTCCAAGTTCTCCAGTGCTTCATCAAAACTGTCTCCATAAGGAGTGAAGTCATCCATGAATAATTCCATACAATCATTCACCATTTTAGAAAATATGCCAATTACAGCCCGCTGAAATGTGGCCGACACATTGCACAACCTAAAGGGAAGCAAATTGTATGCAGAGGTTCCTCAAGGACAGGTGAAGGTGGTTTTATCATGGTCTTCAGGGTAAATCTATATTTGGTTGTACCCACTGAAACCATCCAAGAAGGAAAATAATTGTTTTCCAGAAAGGGTGTCTAGAACCTGATCGATGAAAGGGAAAGGGAAATGGTCATTCTGTGTTTCTTTTTTAAGTTCTCTGTAATCCACATAGACCTTCCACTTGCCGTTCTTTTTAGGTACGATCACAAGTGGGTAAACCCACTTACTGTTTGAAGTCGGGTAAATAAATCTTGCCTCTATAAGTTTTTGGATTTCCTCCTTCACAATATCTCTCATGTTAGGGTTCATTCTTCACTAGGGTTTCCATACAGGCTTTGAATCATTCTTAATGTAAATAAGATGAGTCCACAGTGCTGAGGGAATTCCCCTCATATATGTGTACTCACATGCAAAATCCCCTTTATGCTATTTTAGTAGTGTAATAAGGCGTTCCAGTGCATCATCTTTAATATTAGGGTTGATGTTCAATGTTTTCCTTGAGTCAACTTCTATTGGAACACTCTTGGAATTATCAATTACTGGAATCAATTTGGTATTACTGACTAAGGCTTTTTCTGTGATTTCTTCTTGTTCTTGTTCTTTCAGTGTTCCATCCAGGATCTGATATGCTCTTTGAGGCTCGCTGATGAAATTACAGATGGTATCATCTTAAGTTTCTGTCTTAAAGGTCAAGGCTCTCCCAATCGTTAATATAGGACGAATATCCTCTTCTTCCTCTAAATCCATCCACAACAAAGTTTCAGCGTCTATGCTCGGTTTATATGGAGGATATAAATTTATATTTTTAATGGCACTTCCATCAGAGATTGTCATGGAGCCTAATCTACAGCTAATGTATGCATCTGCTATAGCCATCCATGGTCTTCCCAAGATCAATGGGTGTCCCCCAAACTGTGACTTAAGCTATAAAACAACAAAGTCTATAGGGTACTCCCATGAATCAACAGGGACTACAATGTCGTCCACAACTCCTTCTGGTTTAATGATAGATCTATTATCCATCTCTAGGATAGTTGGGGTAGGCCTAATATTAGTGAGTCCTAGTTGTTTTAAGGTCTCAATAGTCATAACATTTATTGAAGCGCCTAAGTCAACCAAAACATTAGAAATTTGAATCTGCCCAATACATATTGTGACAGTGGGGTTACCTGGATCAACATATTTAGCCAATGGGACTTTTCCCATTATTAGTTTAGATAACTATCCTACCACATGCATTGTAGGGGGTCTCTCGGTTTCCTTCCTGTTTTTTTATAACCAGTTCTCTAATGGTTTTGGCATAAATAGGTACGTTGAGCAGGGATTGTAATAGTGGAATTA
Organism: Pseudotsuga menziesii; assembly: GCA_001517045.1. Lineage (NCBI taxonomy): Eukaryota > Viridiplantae > Streptophyta > Pinopsida > Pinales > Pinaceae > Pseudotsuga > Pseudotsuga menziesii. Next base: position 403,320 of record LPNX010427914.1, read on the forward strand.
TTACATAAATATTTTTTAACTCTCCTAGGAGGTTGAAACTAGGTTGTTCCACAACCTTTTGCAAGGTTAATCGTTCAGGATACAGTGGTTCTTTAGAATATTGTGTAATTTTCGTTTTTGTGCATGTCTCTGCAAGTGTTTCAACTGTTGTTTTGTCATGTATTTCAATCAGTGTTTTAGCATCCTCAATGATGGGGATCTCTGAACTGAATAAATTTCCAAATGGTGGATTCATTCCTTCATCAGTCACAGAGGATGGAACATCCTCAATAACTATTGGTTCCACTATCCTCCCTGATCGTAGGTGTAAATTATTGCAAGGGAGAGGGGAAATGGAATAAGTTGGCACGGTAGAAATTTCAAATTGTTGCACTGCCTTATTGTTGGGATTGGGGTTAGGTTGAGCAGGAAATTGAGGATGGAGCAGTGAGCCCATCAGTGCAACATTATTTGGGATTTGTAGCTGAGGTTGGTGATACTGTAGATAGGATGGTTGGTTATGCAGAAAATGGTTATGAGGAAATTGGCTTCCTGGATACAAATTCCTCCATCTCGAAGACCAAGGAGATTATTGGTTTTGCTATGGTGTCCATGAATTCCAGGGATCTAGATATGGTGTTGTAGGTTGTGAAGTTTAGTGCCATTGTGTGTGAGGATATGAGTATGGTGGAGGAAATTGATTATTAGAATTATTCCAACAATTTAAAGGAGTAGGCTCATAATGAATACCTGGAACCTGCGGTATCCATGACTTCTTTTGCGAAATGAAATAGTGATGTTTTATGTCTACAGTGGATGCTTGAAATACTGCTTTTTCTTTCAAAAGTGAGGGACAATATTTGGTATCATGCTCCAATTCGCACAGTCCAAACACTTCCACCTTATCAAGTGGACATTCTTTCAGTGGGTGCTTCTTCCTACACTTGGGGTAGAACACCCCAAGTACCAGATATTCATCCACTTTTTTCTCTTTTTCTCTCATAACATCCAGTTGTGAAGAGATGGAACTCATCATGTAAGTTTTGAAATTCTCGAGGAGATTGTCAATCTCTGCCCGAGTATCTCCTATGCTAGGTGACTTCTGTGCCCATGAGAAAATGTCTCGATCCTTTGTACTGGTTTGGGTAGATCCACTGGAATATTGTCGACATAAGTCCATAATGTGATCAAAGGATTCCCTGGAGATATCTCCCTTCCCTAACAAGTTAAGCATGTCCAGACAGTCATCTCTTATTCCTCATAGCAGAATCATTCTCGAGGAAATACCTTCCAATAGTGGTTTATCCTGCCCTTTGCACATTATATAGAAGCATTTCCACAAAATCCTCCAAAATCTCTTCATATTTTTATATCGTATTAAATAAATATTCTCTCTTATCCTTCGTCCTACAATATTCTAGGTATTTTTTGAGAAACATGTGTTTCATCTACTCCCAAGTTGCGACAGTTTTTCCACCCAAGATCATAAACCAGCGTAGGTCATTATATTTTAAGGTAGCATGAAATAATTTCAACTTCTTCTCATTGGAGGTGTAGTCATAACTTTGACAAAGAGTGCCAAACTGAAAGAAGAACTCATTTGGATCTTCTGTGGACTTCCCATGAAAGCGAGGCAACATTGAGGGTGAAATATCATTCATGGGGGCCTATCCAGTTGGTTTCCGAATGGGGAACTAGATTGTGGAAACTATCTCCTCATGCTAGAGGTCACCATCATCATTATGATTTTCCCCTTTAATTCTTCCTCACAATCATCACGGTGACGTTCGTTATTCATTTTAACTCCTCCTCTTCCCTTTTCGATTCTTATAATCTCCAAACTTTTGTTGAAACTGTAACCACTCCTCTTTTGTAACTTCCTTTCTGTCTATTTGGTAAACCTCCTTTGGTCCACTTATTCCCAAGGAACTACCGCTATCTCTTGGATTTTCTTCCACAGGGACACCAGACGGTGTCGTAGCTCCTACTGTTCTCTCCACCGTTGACACTGATGTTTCCAGCCTAGGAGAAACATGGCTTATTTTCACAGATGACAGTCCTTGATTTAGATATCCAATAGAAGAATTATCCTTGACAACTAATTCATCAACGAATGTCTTTCTCCCTAATCCTGGGCTACAACCACGACCTCTACCACTTGCCAAGTTAGTATTTTGGGGAGTCATAGGAATATCCCGTCAAGTTCTTCTCGTATTCATGCAAACCAATAAATCATGATATCTTAAAATCATACCTCCTAAATAAAATGAATCAGTTCCACTACTAACTATTCCTACCAATTTCCTTCCCCGACAACGACGCCAAAATGTTGGGAAATCTATATACTCATTAATTACTTAACAAGAAGAGTGTTCAATATTTAATTGTCAACCCAGGGAAGTCTGTTATTTCAAAGGAAATTATCAAAGTCTATGCATAGATATGTTCAATAGTTGATAAGTAAAATGAAAGTCCCTTAGTTCTAATTACTGCTTAGCCAACTCAGATCCCTGTAGGAAATAAAAGTAACATTGCCCATCTAGGAATTGAAAAGAACTTATATTTCCTACCATACTAATATGAAGGTTTATGATCTAAATAGAAATCCACCTAGAGTTACTTTTGTGGGAAATGAAACTCTAATTTACCAAATCAGAAAGATATCTACTCATTAACCAAACATCAAATTCATCAAAGCAAAGGACTTATCTAATCAAACAAACTCTAGAAAGATAAATAGAACACACACATAGGGGCTGAGAAAGTCTGTAACATCTACTACATGCTTTTGCATAAAAGGAAAGGTTAACTAAATAGTCGACTGCCACACCTAATGACCTATAGAAAACCAAAGGAAATCCAAATGATGCAATTAATACACAAATGCAGTTGCATCTAACCATGAAGATATATCAAACTGATATTACACACTTAAACAAAAAAAATAAAATACTAGAGAATCTAAAGTACCAGCAACTCTGTTAGAAGGCGGGCCCTGGCCTTCAAACATAGATGTTGTCGAAAGCTCACAAAAGCTGCAGCAGAGGAATACTGATAAATGTCACTCTTTTATTAATTTGATAAAAAATGTAGTTATAGTTACAGACATTTTTCTATGTCGCTTACAATCTATGAATGAACCAGACCCTTGGCTCTCCCTACTTGCGCATACTTATACAAGAACAAATATATTCTGTTACATCAATTTCGGGCAGCCATGAATATGTTTGATCTTCATGCTGCCGAATCATCAAGATAGTTACAGCTAACAATCCCTTTCATAAAATAAGCTTCCGAATAAATAGGATTTTACTTCGAGTTGTTTCGCGAACTGGCATGCCCAACGAACTGCGGGATATTCTTGGGGATTTATAGTTGCAACCGTGAAGAAATATCCAAGATTCCTTCTGCATTAAGGTTTACCACGTCATTCAATCAGGTAGCTAATGCCAAGTAGAACTAACTTCTAGATATGACAAGTTGTTGCAGTTGTGCCACCTGCATATAACAAGTTGTTGTAGTTGCGCCACCTGTGATTCTGAATCTTTCTTTCAAATCATGGACAAATCAACACAACGAAAGGTAGAATCCACGATTATAATATAAAACCAAGCATAAAAGGAAATAATAGATAATGATTTATACCTGAGATATTTATGCTTGTTTGTATGAGAAGGATAAAGATCCAGCTGTAAAATGGGGACAAAAATAGGGGGAAAGGATGGAGCAGAGTATGGAAACAAGCGGTAAATTCTAGAACCAACAATGTACATTCCTCAAATGGTGTCCATCAGCCCCTATCACCACTGGAAATATGAGCTCTACGATGTGGAGAATTACAAATTGAAAACTGCCTGTATATTTCATAAAAGAATGAACAGACTAACAAAGTCTCTATCATTGTGGAGGAGTTTAAAACATACGATTGGAAAATATGGAGTTGCCATCACAAGTTCATCAACTATAAGAAATAAACCTTGGAGGGGATCATGTCTCTGGATGCCATCGTCCTTCTCGACTATTTTCAGTTTTATGTCATACAGAAAGATAAAATATCTCATGCATATGTCAAATGGCTAGCACTAGTGATTCCCAAAACTCCATTTTCAGAGATTTGATGATGCTATAAAATCAATGGTTGCTCTTTCTAATGAAAAAACTTTTAGAGTTGCAGTCGGGTTCTAAATACAAGGTAGATGGGAGGCTCTCTAACCTACTAGGTCTAGTGATTCAATAATTTTGGCCTTTTTGCTTAAAGTGTTGTAATATTATGAGACTAATTGAGTGAGTTGTCCTGCATTATTGGAAAATTATTTTAGGAATAAGTGAAGTCAATTTTGAGCAGTGTATTGCTAGCCCTGCAACTTTGCCTCATATTATGGAAGATATTGAAACTCACTCTAGTAGGGGAGATGGTACAAGGTTTCACTCTAGTAGGGGTGATGGTACAAGGTGTAATGGGATGGTTGTTGCGACCCTTAGGCCTCTCCCCAACTTATTCTTGAATACAACATTTGGTCAATCTTGTCTTGAATAATGCAGTTTGCATTGTACTTACCAACACAACAGATCAGACATTGATGTCAAGTGGAGTATCTCATGGAAATCCTGAGATGAAATCATCCTACTTGGGCATTTATTACAAGTTAGAGAGAAGGGAAGCATAAAGAAACATGTTTTTTTTAATGGGAAAATTTGTTACTACATTACAAATAATATCTAGGACTTTCTCTTTGAAATGTCAATTATTATTGGCTCTTGTGTGTTTGTGAAATGTTATAAGAAGATTTGGTTTGGAGTGGTTGCAGGCGGTATGATGATCCTATTGAAGTGTTGGATAATACAATACTATACAACTAGGCTATGGTATATTTAAACCTGTCTAGTGCACAGAAACAAATTTTTGTTGTAGATGTGTCAGTGTTCGAGGGGTGGCTCCTGAAGGTTTTGAAGTTAGTGGTTTTTTTTGTACAAACCAAGAAAGTTTATTAGGTGATTCATTTATTATTCATCTTGAAGTATGCAGTGTTGGAGTTCCTCACATCTTTGAGAGTTTGGATTTATGGTCAAATCAATCTACTCTTCTTCCGCATAATGCATCTAATATGTGGCTGACTGTGTTTGCAATTAAGTAGGGTGTTGTACTATTCTTTTGGGTACTAGGTGAAAAATTTGAAGCTGGGTAATGACACAGTGTTAAAGAGTGCATGTGGCAATATTGTAGCAATCATGGTTGGAAGAGAGAACAATCACATAGAAGGTACACCTTTGGTACTCGAGTTTGAAGGAACCATCCAAATACCAGATATCATTCCCAAGAGTCAGAGAGTTTACAATGAACTACACGAGGGATGACTTTATAAAACTAAATGTATTCCTCTCTATGGTAGCAAACATGGTGTCGAGTTCAATGGAATCTTATGGAGTGGAAAATCATGTTTTTTTTCATGAGATTCATAAATGTGTCATATGTTATGTAAGAAGTGGGTATCCACTAGAATACAAAATGAATTTGAATAAGTAACTTATATTTTCATTGAGACAATTTGTTTGTTGTTGTACACCTATGAGTTGTTCACACAAGTGGCGAGGGTATCGCACATATAAAATTTTAAAATAATAGCATTGATTTTTGTTTCAGGGTATCTATTAAAGACCAAGAGACAATCAAGTCATTCATTCATTTAGATAGTTTCCATATTTAACTCCCATTTAAGGGTTACAAAAGAACTATCCCATGAAGAAGGAAATCGGGAAGGATATAAGTAACCCAAAACTATCTCACGAAGAAGGTAACTTGAAGTCTGTGGAAACCAAACAAATAGGTCCTGATTGAGAGGAGGAAGGTCCCAATTGGAAGGCTGTGATAATGAGTCAAATATATATATATTGTGGTGGGTCAAGCCCACAAAAACCCAAGCTAGAAGAAAGATAATTCATGCCAAACCTCCATATAACTAATACCATGACCTTTTCTCGCTAGGTGCACTTACTGTGAGCCCCCCCTCTCTTGTTGTTCTAGGTGAAGAACACAGAGGAAGGTTGAAGGTCAACTAGAGCGCAGTTGGCTAGGGTAGCTTTGAAGGCTCGGTCCTCATTGGAGAGAGTTCTCAAACCTTCTTTATTTTCCTCAAGGTTAGTAATCATGTTGAAGTCACCGCCAATGATGATGGGGGAGTTGTGGTGTTGATGGGTGAACCAATCAAGGAAGTTGAGGAGTTGCATATTATGACATGAGGATTGTGGGTTGTAAACATTTAGGAGATGGCCTCGAATATTAGTTCCTAATATGTGAAAGAAAGCAGAGATGGAATGAGTAGTGGAGGCTAGGTTACCAAGAGATACAATTAGAGGATTCCAAATGATGGAAATTCATCCTAAGGCACCTTTGGCGTGAATAGAAGTGCTAAATAATCCCTTCCATAGCTCGATCATTAGCATAAGATGGGCTTCGGTTGCGCATTTGGTTTCTTGAATAAAAATAACAACAGGATTTTCTTGCATAATTTTCCTCTTCAGCATCCAGTGTTTTGAAGGTCCATTGAGACCTCGTACATTCCATGAGATGATATTCATGGGTTTCCTGGTGCAGAAGTAGAGAAGAACTCTCTGAGATGGGAATATTGCCCAAATTCTACTAATGTGGTTCCTAGTCAATTTAGTCGTTATAATACTGGTTTGTACCCTCATTTTTTGTTATCATGTTGGATTTTTTTTTGTCCTTCTGAGGAGGGTTGTAGACTCCAAGATTATTTTGGGAATTTTATTTAGCTAAATATTCCTATAATAGTTTTATTTTCTGAGCCATAATGGAGTCAAAGGCTTTCATGTTGCAGGAATATTCCAATCCTAGAATATCTAATTCTCCAAGATCTATCTCTCGCATTTCTTCATCCATGAGTAGATCTGGTCCAGGATCCGCCAACTAGTTTAGGGGATATGTCCCCCCATGGTTGGATTCACATGCGTTCTAGTTTTGATGTCACTAGGATTCGAGGAGAAAGGGATTTTCTCTAGTCCATCCTTATCCTGCATATGAATCTGTTGCTTTTGAGGACCGGGAGGCAAGGAATTTTGGAGAGGATCCTTCGAGCCTGAGACAACAACTGGATTCTTCGGTTGGTCTTCCAAAAATGGGAAACTTTTGCGAGTGATGGGAATATCCTCTTTGGGTTTCTCTGGAGCTGGTTTTCAGTTGTTGCATCCTATTTTCCCTATTTTCTATAACCCATCAATGTCTTTTTCCTCCACCTTCAGATTCTTTGGGGGCAGTTTGTTTAGTGGGAATTCCCTGTACATATGGTTTTTCTCATTCCACTTACAACATCTAAAAGGAATATGTTCATAATTAATAGGTTATATCAAGTCCAAATCTTCATGAGTTAATCATATTGCATCTGGAAGGGCTTTGGCTATGTGCATGTAGACGCAAATCCTGGTATAAGAAGTATGCTTGTTGATTTTTGTTTGGTCATTAGAGCGTACAAAGCTTCGCAGACTATTTCATATCTCTTTGATGGTTTACTCGTTCCATTATTCCTATGGAAGTGAATACATTCAAATGTAGACATGATCCCAGTAGAAATCTTCTTTCCTTGGGCTGAACCTTTCTACCCAGTTTCTCACGTATAATCCAACAACGTTGAAGAAATAGGGGCCCCAGTATTCTATCCTTGATTTTTCATCTAGATGGTGGAAGATGATTGTAAAAAATCCTTTTGAGCTTAACTAAAGATTGAAGTGTGATTTGGGTTTCCATTTCACTGTTATCCATCCCTGAAGGGTTTGTTCAGTGAGATAGAAGCCAATGAAATTTCTTATGAGAGCATGATCCTTATTTTTTTGTACTCTTGCATTTATCCTTTCAGAAGGGAGATTGATATAGGGATGATATTCTATACATGCAATGCATGTGTGAGTTCTAGGGCTGTTGATTTCAAACAGGGAGGGCCCATAATTTTACTGGGATGTTTTTAACTAGTCACCCATATTAATGGGTATTTCTTCTGATTTGATTTATAGAGAGACGATGGCAGCCATGGTAAGGAAAGAAGCTACGTCCGTGCCTTATGTGCTAGGACAGGTCTACGGTAGGCCTCCCCCCCCCTTAATCATACTCCATTGGGGAGGCTCGGAGCCATAAGGAAAAGATGGAACAAATAGGGTAGGAGGTGGAGGCATATCTGAGCCTAAAATTCGAGCCATAGAAAACCCTAGAAATCATATCAGAGGAGAGAATCCTTCAGGAATAGGGTTGTCTCTTTCATTTTTTATTTCGCTCACCATAATAAATTCACATGCTATCCACTTTAAATATTGTTTTTAATATAGAAATTAATAATTAATTAATATTTTTATTTTATTATTAAAAGTAAATACAATAATTATTTATCTCACTGAATATTATATTTTATAAATTCATCACATAATAGTTTGATAAACACATTGTATTACTAATGATGGTAATATCACACCATAATGTTTGATGAGTCTTTGGGAAATTAGACAAACACAACAAGAAATAAGGTATTTCAAATCCTCTGCAACAACCACCATTCAAATTTGAGAAGTTGAGAGAGACCCTAATAGGGATGTGAATCAAAATGTAAGAACAAATTTGATCTTCTTTTAGTTATTACGTCTCTTTTCTGATCTAGTACATATCTCTCCCACTTCATTATAAGAATATGAACTAACTTGGATTTGGGATTTTCATATGAAATCACCCATATTGATGTGTGAGCTTGTCGCATTGTCGACCACCTTGGTGGTGTTTTGACGCGACAGGATACTTCTTGGAATGACCAAAACAAATTTTTATTTCCTCTGATACCTTCTGATACGCTTTGATTTGATCAAATTAATCGTCAAAGTGACCTTAATCTCACTTAACCAAATCCTTAATAAACATTATAATTGTTCTCTATTGCTTAATTTGGCGTAATGGCCAAATCTGATGGCCCTAATTTATTCCTGTAAATTTAACTATCGATATCCAACAATCGTTAATCACCCCAATGACTTAATCACATTTCCTGACCTTTTCAAGTTGATCTCGACTTCTCGCTTTCGACCCGAGCGTTCTAGCGATTGTATAGTTGGGATTCAGAATTCGACACGAGAAAATGACTCTTCCACTAGAACCCCCCTCCCCCCCAACCTATAAACTCTGACACTTTTGAAACCGGCCATCAAATATCGAAATGCATAACGAGTTTCCAACATACCCCCTTCGACCTCCCGAGTTCGATGTTTCTGGCATCGATAGTCAGAATTCAGCACTGCGTAGAATCTTCCACCAAAAATTGTCCCAATATTTCGAATCTGATGCTACTGTCGTTGGGAGTCGAAAATTAGAACAATTACATGGTTTCCAACCCATTGGCTCCCGACTTCCCAATCCCAATATTCCCAATTCGTGAATGGGAAGGTGACACAGTAAATATGCCTTTGCCCAAAGCAACGTCGACTTCCCGACTCTAACATTAGCATCCCCGCCTTTCCAACATCGGGAGTCAGGAGTTGGCATTACGCCATGGATATTTCAATATAAACTATAGGTCGATTATGATATCAGCACAAGGATGTCGACACTAAATTGACGACTCTGATGAATTCGACACTACTATCGACAATAAATATTGCTCCAACCTTGACAGGCCAATAATTATTTGATTTTCCAACTTTTTCCCACAACATCTGTTCTGCAATTTGACCATGGAAACTCTGTAGATTTCTTACAATTTGGAGGAATTTTTTTTGTCTTAATCAACACACGAACTAGACGATTTGAGCATTATCATTCTAACGCAAATTCTTATCACATAACCTAAGCATACTAAGGCACATGCATCCATTTATTATGTTCCAGTTCAATGCACATGTATATTAAATCCCAATAACACAAATCCAAACCTTAAATATGCCTAAGACTTAGACAAACACAATGAAACATACATAAAGATAACTTATACACAATCATTAAACAACATTCTATTGCATCAACCAAGATATCATGCCATCTAATTCAACATAACAATTAAACATTTGTCACATAACCATTATGGACATTGGCTCACAATAATACGTATCTTTTGAACTGTAAACGGTCCAAGGAACTAGCTATGTGGGTGCAATGTTCCACCCAACCGTCGGTCTCTTCCCTTCATATATTCTTTTAGCACATAGATACCACCCCCAATATGGGTTATTTTATCCACTAAGAATTCGCTCAACATCAATCTCAAAACTACACTTCAATCCTCAGGATAACCAACTCTTAGTAGGGTTTATCAAGCCAGATGATAGGTAATTACAAATCTATCGAACCAATGTGATCAACCATGAAACTATGGTATCTCTGTGGGTTCAATCAATCTCGACACCTACTTCTCCTCCACACACAAATGAGGAAGGTTCACTTGCTTTCCTTCCTAGTCCCTTGGGTGTGTCCTTCCCTCAATTTTGTCTTGGGTACATATAGAAGTTTTAGAAGCTGAACCAAGTGAGATTTATGCCTTCACAACCTTTTCCAATTTCATAGGAATTACCATGGTACAAGGTGTAATGGGATGGTTGTTGTGAGCCTCATGCCTCTCCCCAACTTATGCTTGAACACAACATTTGGTCAATCTTGTATTGAATAATGTGGTTTGCATTGGACTTACCAACACAACAGATCAGACATTGATGTCAAGTGGAGTATCTCATGGAAATACTGAGCTGAACTCGTCCTACTTGGGAATTTATTACAAGTTAGAGAGAGGGGAAGAATAAAGAAACATGTTGTTTTTTAATGGGAAAATGTGTTACTACATTACAAATAATATCTAGGACTTTCTCTTTAAATGTCAATTATTATTGGCTCTTGTGTGTTTGTGAAATGTTATAAGAAGATTTGGTTTGGAGTGGTTGCAAGCGGTATGATGATCCTATTGAAGTGTTGGATAATACAATACTATACAACTAGGCTATGGTATATTTAAACCTATCTAGTGCACCGAAACAAATTTTTCATGTAGATGTGTCAATGTTCGAGGAGTAGCTCCTGAAGGTTTTGAAGTTAGTGGGTTTCTTTGTAGAAACCAAGAAATTTTATTAGGTGATTCATTTATTATTCAGCTTGAAGTATGTAGTGTTGGAGTTCCTCACATCTTTGAGAGTTTAGATTTATGGTCAAATCAATCTGCTCTTCTTCTACATAATGCATCTAATATGTGACTGACTGTGTTTGCAATTAAGTAGGGTGTTTTACTATTCTTTTGGGTACTAGGTGAAAAATTTGAAGTTGGGCAATGACATAGTGTTAAAGAGTGTGTGTGGCAATACTGTAGCAATCATAGTTGGAAGAGAAAAAAATCACATAGAAGGTATACCTTTGGTACTCGAGTTTGAAGGAACCATCCAAATACCAGATATCATTCCCAAGAGTCAGAGAGTTTACAATGAACTACATAAGGGATGACTTTATAAAACTAAATGTATTCCTCTCTATGGTAGCACAGATGGTGCTGGGTTCACTGGAATCTTATGGAGTGGAAAATGATGTGTTTTTTCATGGGATTCAGGGTCATATGTTATGTAAGAAGTGGGTATCCACTGGAATACAAAATGAATTTGAATAAGTAACTTATATTTTCATTGAGACAATTTGTTTGTTGTTGTACAACTATGAGTTGTTCACACAAATGGCGAGGGCATCGCACATATAAACTTTTAAAATAATAGCATTGATTTTTGTTTCAGGGTATCTATTAAAGACCAAGAGACAATCAAGTCATTCATTCATTTAGTTAGTTTCCATCTTTAACTCCCATTTAAGGGTTACAAAAGAACTATCCCATGAAGAAGGAAATCGAGAAGGCTAGAAGTGACCCAAAACTAGCTCACGAAGAAGGTAACTTGAAGGTTGTGGAAACCAATCAAATAGGCCCCGATTGAGAGGAGGAAGGTCACCCTTGGAAGGCTGTGATAATGAGTCAAATATATATATTGTGGTGGGTCATGCCCACAGAAACCCAATCTAGAAGGAAGATAATTCATGCCAAACCTCCATATAACTAATACCATGACCTTTTCTCGCTAGGTGCACTTACTTGGCATCCTACTCCGGGTCTGTAAGACAAATACTGCCATGGTTTTTTTAATATGTTATTATAGATGTATTGGTCATGCCGCGAGGAAAGACTATAATGAAACAAGTAGTGGCTAAAGAAGAAGTGTTTAATAAAGGAATGTGACTGGTTCTAGTTTAAACACCGACCTAAATTCCTCATAACAAGGTTCTACTATGGATGTGATTCAATTAATGGATAAGGCATAGATAAATAGATAAAATTACCTTTAGAAATTTCCAACAACATCTTAGACGATGCAATGTTTTTGGGGCGGGACTTTAATAAATGCATTGGGTCCTTCGGAATGTAGTTGTTCACTAATGAGGAAGCATTGTAGAGCATATGGTTTTAATCATTACATTTTTTTGGTTAATGATGTCTTGGATGGGCATTGATGAGCCTAATGACACTTTGTTTCTACCATAATATGACAACTCCTTTATTTAGTTTATATTGCTTTGGAAATTAACTACAATATTTTTTAGTATTTATTTTGTTCTCGATTACGCTTAATAAACTCACATGTTTTTTTTAAGTCTGTAAATTCTATTATATTTAGAAACCAAAAATTACATGACAGTGAGGCATGCATGGTGGCTTGAGACAATGGAACCACTATCCCAACCATTCAAAACTACTAACAAGTCTCATATTTACATTACAAAAATATCCATCGACAGATGAAGACCAAGCCGTATTCATATAATTGACAATTCTATTGTTCATGGAAACTTTAAACAAGAGACTAGTAAACAAACTAAAAAAGAGAAGTTGGAAATAAGAATCAGAACCCGTGGGTGGCAGATCCATCTATGATGTCTTCGTCCACATCTTACTAAGGGGGAACCTCCTCCAGAATGGGGAATCCACCCTGGAAGTCATCATCAGAGGTCGTAGCTGGTAATTTGACCGAGAGGGGAGAAGACTTGAGTATGTGCTCCTCACTGTCATGAACACATTTGTTGAGCAGATGACCAATGGTTGATGGAACAGGGAAATGAGTGCTTGCCGGATCAAACTAAACCAGGGTTGAGACCCTTTCCATAGACCATACTCCAGTCACACTATCGCTCCTCACCTCCATTGTACTAGCTTTGTAATGCACATTTTCCAGGCACTTCCAGGTAAAAGTGGCGTCGAGTCCATTGACCTGGTCATCCAGTTTAGTCAATTTGGCTTTATCAGAGAGAACCATTCTACAAGAAGAGCTCCAATTGCTCATCATATCCTCCATGAGAGTTCCCATCATGTTTTTAATTAACTAATAATGGTTTATTTTTCCACCACTTATGCTTGAGGCTAGTTGTTCAGTAGCAATGTGGGCCTCCCAATCATCAATCAAAACACAAACTGACATCGAAATATCAGACTCATATCCTTCCTCCATCATCAAGCTTGGACCTTGTTATGATCTTCCACGGCCGTTACTACCTCTACGAGGGGTGTCACGCTATTGGGGCATGGCAACAGTTAGAGAAACCTGAACCAGATGAGAGGAGTGAAAGCATTATAGGAATGAGTGCTAAAAAGAGCTCCTTGATGGCAAGGAATCCCAAATGAACCCAACAATGGGGAAAGGCCTAAGACAAGCACTGCAAACCAAGACCAGGAACCAAGAAATGATCCACCATGAATTGTCATCCCTCTTCCTTAACCTGTCTTACCGAAGAATCACGATGGCCACACTCTCCAAATATGAATTCATCAGACCAAAATTAATGCAATTGGTACTGCGATAATGCTCTCCCATTTCTTGAGGGGACGAATTCCTCCTCAATCGTAAAAGCCATAACATACTGGGTGGAACAATTTAGGACCGCGACATGCGACGCAACACGTTGTTGGTTGTCAAGCCGAGGTGCTAGGCACTATTTATGGGGCATGTGGGAACTTGCATCTTGGTGAGAGAGATACAAACTAGAAATATATTTGGACTTGAAGGAAAGAGTGGTGATCATTGTGTCCTCCATCTTTCCTTCCTGAAGAGGTTGGTTGCAGGCGACCCCTTCATTAGCTAAGCAATCTTCAAGAGAATTTTCCTTGTATCTCACATGGTGGAACGTGATGACCATGGTTTGGTTAAGGAAGCTCGCTAAGTGCAGGAGGACATGTTCCAATATCCAACTGGGAGAAATCTTTGAGACCTGAGAGTCATGTTGAATCTTAGTTTCTAGGGAGAGGATTACTTGAGAGTCCCATTCCACTATCATCAGGAGAATATCCTTTCTACGTGCTATAGATATCCCCTTCACTAGCCCTTCAATTTCTAATTCATTGTTATTCTCATAACCAATGTTCCCAAAGAAGACCTAGAGGATGTATCCTGCATGGTTCTAGTTTGGTCCCCCAAACCTAGCATTTCCCATATTTATTTTAGAGGCACCATCAAAATTAGTTTTGAAGACCCTAAGTCGAATGGGGTCCCAACGGTTAGGGCTATTGATTTTCATTTTGGTCCCCATGGGAATAGAGGGGGAAGACGTCTGATTGAATTTCTAGTTGGCCAAAATGTGTTGTTCAGTGGAGGTGGCTAGAAATTTAGTGCAATTCCAATCTCTCGAAAATAGTGTTTCCTGTATATTGCTAGTGATGGTTTTCCAGATTTCTTAAATGGATCTTTGCTTGTCTTCAAAAATCCTAAGATTTATTTCCTTCCAATATTCTATACTATAAAACCAGGTGTGAGGTCCCATAACCGGTTGAGGAGTTTTATTTGGAAAGTATTCTCATCCCATTGTTACATTTTCTCAATGATGTTTCCTCTGAGTCTCTTAGTTCTTATGTAGTTCTCAGCAGCTAAGTCCTAGAGTGCGCTTGTAAGTTTGTAGGAATCAAGGAGGTGATTAATTGTCTCTAAGTGACTATTTCACATAAGACAGAGGGAAGGCCCTATAATCCACATTTCAAAAGATTGTCCCAGGTAAGGATGCACTGATGAGAGATCAAATAGAGAAAAGATGAAACCTTCAACCAAAGGTTAGAATTCCAAATTTTCTTCCGTAGAGGAAAGGGTTGAGCCTCAAGCCTACCAGATAGCAGGGAGTAGGATTTCTTGACAGAGAAGGTGTCTCTTTGAATATTTTCCCATCAAATAATGTTTGGCCCATCCTTGAATCGGGTCTTTCCGTTCTAAATATCCTACCATATAGTCTCCAATTTCCCTAAATACAAAGTGTGTCACCAATTGTTGAGCTCCTTCAAAAGGAGAAAAGTAGAGGCCTTATCACCCTTCTAGTAATATTTAACCACAATAGTCTCATTTCGTTGAATAAAATCCTGTACCTCCGAGTGAGTATAAAGGATTTTAAGGCTTGGAAATTGCTGCCATGAATCCTGCCGAAAGAGTGCCCTGTTTCCATCTTTGATCTCCCAGAAGATATGGTGATGGATGAAGTCCCTTTGAATGTTAGAAACTTTCCAAATCGATGAGCTTGAAAGGTCTCGATGAAATCTTATCAGGCGAGAGGGTGCCCATTCTTTCCCATATTTTTTGTTCCATAGCTATGCCCAAGGGGTTTTATTATGAGATATCTGGTCCAGGATCCGCCAACTGGTTTAGGGGATCTGTCCCCCCAATGGTTGGATTCACATGCGTTCTAGTTCTGATGTCACTAGGATTCAAGGAGTAAGGGATTTTCTCTAGTCCATCCTTATCTTGCATATGAATATGTTGCTTTTGAGGACCGAGAGGCAAGGAATTTTGAAGAGGATCCTTCGAGCCCGAGACAACAACTGGATTCTTCGGTTGGTCTTCCAGAACTGGGAAACTTTTGCAAGTGATCTGAATATCCTCTTTGGGTTTCTTTGGAGCTGGTTTTCAGTTGTTGCATATTATTTTCCCTATTTTCTATAACCCATCAACGTCTTTTTCCTCCACCTTCATATTCTTTGGGTGCAGTTTGTTTAGTGGGAAGTCCCTATACATATGGTTTTTTTCATTCCACTTACAACATATGAAAGGAATATGTTCATAATTAATAGGTTATATCTAGTCCAAATCTTCATGAGTTAATCATATTGCATCCGGAAGGGCTTTGGCTATGTGCATGTAGATGCAAATCCTGGTATAAGAAGTATACTTGTTGATTTTTGTTTGGTCGGTAGAGTGTACGAAGCTTCCCAAACTATTTCATATCTCTTTGATGGTTTACTCGTTCCATTATTCCGATGGAAGTGAATACATTCGAATGTAGACATGATCCCAGTAGAAATCTTCTTTCTTTGGGCTGAACCTTTCTACCCAGTTTCTCAGGTATAATCCAACAACGTTGAAGAAATAGGGGCCCCAGTATTATATCCTCGTTGTTTCGTCTAGATGGTGGAAGATGATTGTAAAAAATCCTTTTGAGCCTAATTGAAGATTGAAGTGTGATTTGGGTTTCAATTTCATCGCTATCCATCCCCGAAGGGTTTGTTTAGTGGGATTGAAGCCAATGAACTTGCTTATGAGAGCATGATCCTTATTTTTTTGTACTCTTCCATTTATCCTTTCAGAAGGGAGATTGATATAGGGATGATATTCTATATGGGCAATGCATGTGTGAGTTCCAGGGCTATCGCTTTCAGACAGGGAGGGCCCATGATTTTACTAGGATGTTTTGAACTAGTCACCCATATTAATGGATATTTCTTCTAATCTGATTTGTAGACAGACAGTGGCAGCCATGCTAAGAAAAGAAGCTGTGTCCGTGCTTTGTGTGCTAGGGTAGGTCTAGGGTGGGCCTCCCCCCCTTTGATCATACGCCATTGGGGAGGCTCAGAGCCATAAGGAAGCGATGGAACAAACAGGGTAGGAGGTGGACACATATTTGAGAATATGAACTAACTTGCATTTGGGATTTTCATATGAAATCACCCATATTGATGTGTGATCTTGTCACATCCCTGATCAACCTTGGTGGTGTTTTGACGTGACAGGATACTTCTTGGAATGACCAAAACAAATTTTTCTTTCCTCCGATACCTTCTGATACGCTTTGATTTGACCAAATTAATCGCCAAAGTGACCTTAATCTCACTTAACCAGATCCTTAATCAACTTTATAATTGTTCTCGATTGCTTAATTTGGCCTAATGGCCAAATTTGATGGCCCTGATGTAATCCTGTAAATTTAACTATCGATATCCAACAATCGTTAATCACCCCAATGAATTAATCACATTTCCTGACCTTTTCAAGTTGATCCCGACTTCTCGCTTTCGACCCGAGCGTTCCAACGATTGTATAGTTGGGATTCAGAATTCGACACGAGAAAATGACTCTTCCACTAGAAACTCCCTTCCCCCCTGACCTATCAACTCCGACACCTCTGAAACCCACCATGAAATCTCGGAACGCATAACAAGTTTCCAACATACCCCCTTCGACCTCTCGAGTCCAATGTTTCCAGCGTCGATAATCAGAATTCAGCACTGCGTAGAATCTTCCAACAAAAATTGTCCCAATGTTTCGAATCTGATGCTACTGTCGTTGGGAATTGAAAATTAGAACAATTACATGGTTTCCAACCCATTGGATCCCGACTTCCCAATCCCGATATTCCCAATTCGTGAATGGGAAAGCGACACAATAAATATGCCTTTTCCCAAAGCAACCCCGACTTCCCGACTCTAACATCAGCATCCCCGCCTTTCCAACATCGGGAGTCAGGAATTGGCATTACACCATGGATCTTTCAATATAAACTATAGGTCGATTATGATATTAGCACAACTATGTCGACACTAAATTGACGACTCTGATGAGTTCGACATTACTATCAATGGTAAATATTGCTCCAACATTGTAAGGCCAATAATTATTTGATTTTCCAACTTTTTCCCATGACCTCTGTTCTGTGATTTGACCATGGAAACTATGAAGATTTCATACAATTTGGAGGAAACCTTTTTGTCTTAATCAACACACGGCTTTGACGATTTGAGCATTATAATTCTGACGCAAATTCTTATCACATAACCTAAGCATACTAAGGCACATGCATCCATTCATTATGTTCCAGTTCAATGCTCAGGGATATTAAATCCCAATAACACAAAGCCAAACCTTAAATATGCTTAAGACTTAGACAAACACAATGAAACATACATAAAGATAACTCATACACAATCATTAAACAACATTCTATTGCATCAACCAAGATATCATGCCATCTAATTCAATATAACAATTAAACATTCGTCACATAACCATTATGGACATTGGCTCACAATAATATGTATCTTTTGAACTGTAAACGGTCCAAGGAACTGGCTATGTGGGTGCAATGTTCCACCCAACCGTCGGTCTCTTCCCTTCATATATTCTTTTAGCACATAGATACAACCCCCAAGCTGGGTTATGTTATCCACTAAGAAGTCGCTCAATGTCACTCTCAACACTACACTTCAATCCTCAGGGTAACCAATTCTTAATAGGGTTTATCAAGTCGAATGATAGGTAATTACAAATCTATCGAACCAATGTGATCAACCATGAAACTATGGTATCTCTATGGGTTCAATCAATCTCGACACCTACTTCTCCTCCACACACAGATGAGGAAGGTTCACTTGCTTTCCTTCCTAGTCCCTCGGGTGTTTCCTTCCCTCAATTTTGTCTTGGGTACATATAGAAGTTTTAGAAGCTGAACCAAGTGAGATTTATGCCTTCACAACCTTTACCAATTTCACAAGAATTACCATGCAGTTGCACATAGGGTTTAGGAGGGAATTTTCGTAGAGTTCTCTACTTCTTAGTGCAGAGTTCGAATGGAATGCAATTCCTTGTGAATGAACGAGGACGACCCTTTCTCACCCCCCCCCAAAGATGGAACAACCTCCAAATGGATATATGGGAAAGTCCAACAGTTCGCTCATGGTTTGTGTTGGTCAAGTTGTTCAGGGTACGGGTTCCTATGGATGGCTTGTCTTCTTCGTCAAGCAAGGTGGCCATAATTATGTCTGTTGATTTCTGCACTTGGACATTACTTATTAAACACAAGGGTTGATGTTTCACCCACCCCCTTACAACAGAGTTAATGAATGGTATAAAATATCTTATGGGGTTCTCATGTCGACACATGGCAACGAAGTGACATTTGACAACAAAAGGGTGAATTCCATAACTTGCTCACATCTCACTAGTGGTTATCATAGTCACCATCATTCACATTGCATCCCCATAGTCAACCTTGTATATTTTGTATTGGCATTATGAATATTTACATGCTTTTACATCTTCCATGGCTTACTAACACATGGCCTACAACTATAATCTACTTTCCTTCATAAACATACCATTCACTAATGGGTCCTTGGACTTGAGCTCCTCATTAGGAATCCATGCTAATACATTTACATCATTTACATGATTTCATCGAATACATTTCAAGGGTCAAAATGGGTACATTACAACCCAACCCCATTAAAATAACATCGTCCTTAGTGTTTCGACACTTAGGGATATTTACATACTGTTTACATAAATAAAAATGTACAAAAAACATAGTAAGTTTTTCATGCATTGCATCCTTTTAAATTGGTTTTCCAGAACCAATTCCCTTGACCCCTACAGTCTGGTCTAGTTGGATTTGACCTTCCACCTCCACAAGAGGACTGTTTACTGCGATAATTCCTTCCTTTTCATTACTTTTAAGCTAATACACAAGTATGGAAACTTTATGGATTCTTTATCTGTGGCTGCTCCTTGTTAGACAAACATGAAGGAGGTAGTTTCCTCCACATTTTCAACATTTTAGTGGTTTCTTTGGCTTTTCATCTTCAATTTCCTTTGATCCTTCCAACCTTGGGTGTTTCTTGGTGGACTAATAGGATGAATGCGTCTTCATTAACCCACTATTATTTCCACTATTGATAGTTACCATGATAATTTTTACCTCCTTTTCTAAATTAATGGAGTCCTACAATACTTTATGGTTCCTCTCATTCTGTTGCTTTTGTAGCTTAAGCATCTTCAATTTCCTTATGAAATTTCGGTTCAAACACTGGATTATTTCCTTTGGGTGGGTCTCTCCTTGAGGAGTTATTCCCATGTTTAGAACATGGGAACCAAACTAGATGGGTGGGTGGGTGGGGGGGAGGATGGTAGGAGGATGGTCGGATGGTGGGATAAGATGACAACAAAGTAGGTCCCTTAATAGTATTGAGGCCAAAGCTAAATCCCTTGACACACCCAAGGCCAAAAATTTGAACCCCTTAATATTATATAGGATGAAGTTGAATCCCTTAATAGTGCCAGGGCTGCAACTGAATCCCTTAACGGAGTCAAATCCAAACCCCTTAACAATATCGAGGTTGAAGCTAAACGTATCATAGAACAACGATTTGGATCTTCAGGGGAGTTTAAACTAAAGACCAAACAAACAATTATTCAACTTACTATACTAATAACCATGACTTGAGATGACTGGAACCATGGTGAAGGATGAAATATAAAATCTAGGGAGCATGATCTGACTTGTTTATAACTTGAAGTCATTGCCACAGAGCTGAAACAATTGCTTGATGTTTCTAGACGCATTAGCCTTGAGTTGATGTGCCTATCGACACCATGATTTCTTCGACATTTAATTTTAATGTTGCGAATCCCAACTTGGATTTTATCTACAAACCAACCAGGGACTAACCCAAACCCGCGATCTGAGCTCAT